>KN478163.1:0-59803 GCA_000787095.1 Periophthalmodon schlosseri | reverse complement strand
TTTATTTAATCTTAGCTAAAATCAGTGTTTGAACACCTTTTCTGTGAAATGGGTCTTGCCACATCTCCTGCATTTACATGTTACATTCATTTATCATCAGCTTTAGATTCAAACGCTGTCACATTCACCTGCACTCACACATACCCCTCCTCCTCATCTATTTCCTTTGGCAGCCTGCAGGAGAGTGGCAATCCAATGCTCACAACGTCACTTATGCTTTCAACCATGCATTTGATCCCTGTGTAAATTGCTTTCCCCCACAGATAAGTTACCTCACTGACATGTAGATATGGGGAATCGGAACTCCCAGGAGACTGCTGCTGGAAACGTTTTATTAGATCCAGTGGTGCTTTTGCGGGGTTCAATTTCCCGCGGCGCTACCCCCTTTAGCATCTGTGTTTTCTTTGACTGTCCACAGCGCACTGATTGGGTCTCGTCAGACTGTCTCCTTCCTTGACCCCTATCAATGATGCATACTCTTACTTATGGGACTGGGCGGTGGTGAGGCTGACGCGGCACTCACGTTACTCACTGTTGCCCCATGTTTGCTCCGTCTTATCCACTACCATCAATACAGCACTGGTTCAAAAGGGGAGGAAGCCTAATTATAGTTAGCGCTAAGTATTCTGTTTGTCAGGGGTCATGAAGTGCACAGTGTTCTGAGATATAACAATGAGATTTAGAATTGGTGTTTGAACAAAGACTGGATAAAGGTCGCTCGCCCCCTAGTGCCAGTGTACAGTATAGATAATCAATACCTTTGGACTTCTTGGTATTTAGGGTTGTTTGGGGTTGGGCAATTATCTAAATGTTACTGACAGTGTGGGCATGTAAACTGATTTTTTATAGAGTAAACAAGTAAGACAACTGATTATCTTGGAAGCAAAGTTGTTAGCATGCTTGGATTGTAATAGCAGTAGTAGCAGTAGTACTTGTAGTAGTAGTAGTAGTAGTAGTAGTAGTTGTTGGGTAGTTGGGTGCATGTTCATGTCTGCTTAATTATATTTGCCTAAATTTCTTTTATATCTAACTTTGACAAACAAAACCAATGACAGACACTGCTTACAAGGCAAAAAGACACTGGCCGCTACAATAGAGTAAAAAATAAATTACAATTATATAGAGGTACAGCACACTAAAAGCATAATTTGTTTACCTATTTAGATGGCCATGTGTTGCATAGCTTTTATTTCATTACAAGAACGCATTATTTGCTGAAGAGACAGAAGGTAGAGCAATTGCGAGGAGATAATATTTGACCAAACGTGCAATGCATTACAATGACCTCCTCAAGCTTTAACTAGCTAAATAGGAAAGTGTCTGTAGAAATCCCAAAGAAAAATGTGATAAAAGCTGTCTAAATCAAAACCGTTACCTCAGGACCAAGTCGGAGGCGCGCCTGCTGTGTGGGGCGAGAAAGACAACCCACTAGAGACCAGAGCTTAGGAAGTCTCACAAAGACCAGAGGCGTCAATCAATGCACTGATATAAAGGCTATTTGTTTGTTGGAATTTGTTGGATGTACATTTCGGCCCCTGCCATGTCCATGGTCGGAGCCAGTGATACCCAGTGTTTCTCCACAAGACACAAATCGATGTCTGACAGCGGCTGAATAGAGAAGCCAAAGCTGATGTTATACACAGGTCATTCTTTTGTCTGGGCCCCTACAGATCTGATCGGCTGTCGCAGAATCAGACAGAGAAGACAATCTGTTAAAGACAAGTGTGCAGGATACTGATGATAGGGTTGACACAAAATTGATAATAATTAGTAGTAAAACTTATAAATCTAGACACTAATTTAGGTATTGATTTTTTAACTAGAAGAACATTTAACCTTTTCTGAATAGTTTTGTAATGGTTTTAATATTTATTAAAACTTTATTAAAACTAGTATATGTCCATATGGTAAGACTACGAAGCTATAATTATTACACATCACACTGGATAAGAAAAGAGTGCCTTTTATCCTCATTGTGGTATTGAAATCAATATCAAACCTTTTCCTCATTAGCAAAATGGAGTTTGAAAATTGTGAAAACATGAACAGGGTGAGTGTGACTTAGGAAGCTAATTTGCAGCCATTTTTATGCCCTTTATAGTGGTGTAATTTTAACATTTTAAGAGCATCTATGCTATGTTCAAACCATGTATTACACTGTAGACACCTACCTTCTAAAATGATTTCCGTTGACTTTTCCCATCACCATATCCTCCTAGTAGCCAGTGATTCACACATGGATTTGGGATGATATAATGAGGTATATCAGTGGCTCAGAAACTATGCTGACTCCTGTGGCTTTGCTAAGTTGAGTGTACAATGCAATTTTCACCTGGATAATTCCATTAAGCCTCTAAATTATCTTTATAACATATTTGTTTGAATGCATCTGACATTTTTCATACTGTTCATGTATAGTATAGGGTTGTCAAAAGTATCGAACATCAGATACTAATCGATATCGAAACTAGTATTGAAACTAGATTCTCATTTGAGCAAGTATCGATACTACTAAATGAACCTTTCCTGAATAGCTTTAGAAGCTTTTTGAGCTGTATCAGACCACAGAGTAGACGACACATAGACTTGTAAGCTATACACCCATGGACCATTATGGAGCGTACATGGACGAGGGATTGCACAGATATAGACCACACGGGAATAGAAAATAAAGTACTATTATTTATTTTATTTTTTTTCCATCGTGGTTTGAGAATCGGCATTGAGTATTGAGTATATTCCTTAGTATTGAAATTGAGTTTGAAATTTTTTTGTCGTGACCACACTAATATAGGATGGTACAGTTGGTCATGCACTGCCTAATGGAGTTAAAAGGTAAATCAAAGTATCTAGATGCAAGTCTTTAAAGGAGTGTGAGGAGTGCATGTTGTAGAAAATGTGCGACTAACTTGTTTCCCTATAGCAATCTGACAATGCATCATTTTGCCTATAGAAGCCATGTGGTGGAGCTTGGAATAGACTAGAAGATTTTTATAGATGCGACTGACACACACTGGGATGTGGCAGGTCAGCCGAGGTGTTGGCTGATGTCATCAGTCCATAGCAGTGTTCTCTCTCTTTTCATCTAAAGGAAAATATCTATCATTTTCTGAATCTGTCTTTGAAATGCAAAACGTTCCACAATTTCAACAGAACATGTACACAACTGGGTATGGCCTTGCTATTTTAACATAACATACTTTAGTAACAATATGCTCTGATATCTGAGAGCAATGTTTCTACTACAATACTGTAACTGTTAACATTAGCTGCTATAGTAGATTTGTCCTTGTATTGTTGGGAAAATTTAGCATTTTTTTTGCAGCATTTTTTATGATTTTGGTTTTTATGAATCAAAACATGAATCATTATGTTAAATATTCATGACATAATTTTAAAGTAATATATTATTCACAAACATTTTACTACCATTTTAGTAACTTTATTTTTACGAAGTAATTGACCTACTTTTGCGTGAATCATTTTTGACTACTCTTCTAACACATGTTCCTCCTTTTGTCTGAGCTGCCAATCTCCAAATATGAATGCACGGCTTCATAGGTACATGACAGTGACATCTGAAAAACGGTTATTAACTTTTCAGCAGAGTTCCACTGTTTCGGCGCTCCTCTCTCACACAAAGGGAAATGTTTGGCCTTATTATTGTGAAGCTGGGCTGTGGTGATGCCATGTCAACTGTAGGCTCATCGTCATGGAAACTGGCATATCTGTGTTTTCCTTATTGTAGCCTTATTCAGTCATTCACGCGCGCCAACTGCAGCTCTGATGAGGCCGGTGATAGGAGAAGCTGTTTGTTTTGTTGTGCCAGAAATGTATCTCGCCACTCTGATATCTTTCATCTCAAATTAATTGTCTGTAAAAGCATTCCTATCACTTTGGTGCTAGAATAGTCTGAGAAATATTCATGGTGTATTGACTTGCACTCCAGTGGTGCTAATATATCTGAAGCAGGGATCAGCTGAGATTAGTGAACCCTTGAGCTGCAGCTCTTCTAATTGCCTTGAAGATCCTAAATTAAGAAGAGATTGACTTCAAGAAATCAAGTGTGAAATAATTAGGCCAATTCCTTCTGTCGGACTTATGCTGCAAACGTGCGTAGCTCAGAAGCTTAGGAAAAATGTTTGTAAAAGTTGAAAGTGCTTTAGGTCAATATATGATATATAATACAAACTGGTGTTTGTGTTATTGGGTTTGATATGTGGGGTGTTATTGCTTTGCCTGTAATGTTCCGCAGTAAGATATTACATTTATTTTGTATTTACTCATACAGGTGTTATTATTGCTCAAAAATATCTTAAATCATGCATTCTTACTGTTAACAGGGTCACTTCTCCATAGATCTGACCTGTACCTTGGTCAGTTTGCACTACCTGCTTGTCTCCATGGCGATAAATAAGCTTAATACCATACTGCTGATCATTGTAGGCAAAGCAGTAACATTGTTACTAGCAGGTTACAAGCAAGTGCACATTTAAATGAATTTGCGTCTTGTGTTTGACTAAAGATTAATATGTTTAAACTATAATATGTATTACTGTGTATGACTTATTGCTGCTAGTTGTTGCAGAATTTTGTTTTAAACGCCAGCTCTCCTCACAGCAAATTTATTTAGCAGAGCTATATTTGTAAATTAATAATTGTTATCAGAGGCATGGACTTGTGAGTTATGGTAACTGCTAATGAATAAAATAAAGAAGTAATGACGACCAAAATAACTTGCTTAAGGTGTTAATGCCTGTATCGAATTTAACTTTAAACACAGCACAGCATATCTGATCTGTGTATGTTATTTTAAGATACGTGGATGAATTTTCATCTTAAGTTAGGGTTTTGTGTTGCAATCCTAAGACACTTGAAGAATGGGTCAAATGTAGAGAACTTAAATCTTTAACATGTAAGATAAAAAAAAAATACAAAAACAACTGCTTTGAAAGGAGTCACAACTAAAGAAGTGCAGCCTGCTTCAAATAAACTGCTAAAATATTTCTAGGTTATTTAGGAATTATGTCTGATGCACCATTGTTCTCGCGACACTCTCATACTTGTGTTTATCAGGGCAACTTGCATTTTTGGTGTGTGATTATCTTTTAAAAAACTCATTATCACATAGTTGAGCAATAGCCCAATAAACACATCTAATGCAATGGAAAGTGCTGTCTGAATCTCACTGTCGTCTGGTGGACACAGCTTAGGTTTAGATGAAATAATTTTGGATGTAGTTTAGCCAGGCGTTCACACCTCTAATCAGCTCATGCATAAGAAACACTTTACGAGGCACAGCTACAGGTGTCGTCTTAGCAGCCAGACAACAGCACAACATATAAAATAAACTCAAATACTGCCAGACGAGTGGACACTGGCACCGGTACCATTTGAAGGATTTTAATGCTGAAATCATATCCAGCTGTTTTTTCTCTCTGATTTCCCTGTTCGTTTTCGTGTATTGTTGTTTTTATGTGTTAATAGTTGTATTTGTTTATGTCTTTAAATCCTTTGTAAAGTGTCCTTGAGTGAAGACCTTATCAAGAAAGACCTTGATAAATAAAATGATACATAAAATGATAAATACAATTATTATTATTACTAACGTGTGGCTCTGTCCTAAGGTGACTATCCTGGTGGATGGGATCCTGACCACCACAGGCTACACCCAGGAGGACTACACCATGCTGGGTTCAGACGACCTCTTCTACATCGGGGGCAGTCTGAACACGGCCGACCTGCCTGGCTCTCCTGTCAGCAACAACTTCATGGGCTGCCTGAAAGATGTAAGCACCACAAGACACATGACTTCACCACCCCCATCTCACCACTGGAAACACTATCCCACCCCTACACCCTCCCTCTCCCTCCTCTCCCTCCCCCAGTAACTACAGCATATAGAAAATCTCCGCTCACATTCGCAGATCGATCTTTCCCATGTAGGGTGTTTGAAGGAGAAACATTTGCCGCTGCTATGCACACGGCACATACATGCATTTATGGATACCTCTGGGAATTCCTCTGAGAATGGAGAACTAATAATAAGCAACACAAGCATAGTATTCCTATACAAATGCTACCTCTACGGTTTTTAGAGGTATTTTTACGGTGGCTTGTACCTGTCACAGAGATTATTTCCAGCATGCAAGTCGAGGAGATGTACTCATGATTACACTTAAGTACAGGCTAAGCAGCAAATTAATGCTTAATGCCCAATTTGAGTCCAGTCTAACAAATTTTTAATGAGCTGGAGGCTGATTTAAAAAGGAAATTATGCAATGTGGATTCAAAGTCAGGGAAAATGTCATACTCGAAGGAGGAGTGAGTCAATCATGCTGTATTTTATAATAAAAAGTCCATTAGCATGAATGTCACAGAAGCACAGGGGCGGTTACATCCTTTCTTTGGGTCATCTCCTTAAACAAAGGCTCTATAAAAAGCTATACAGCCACTATTGCATACATAAATAGATGTTTCATTAGGTGCCATTTACCCCTAGTGAATCCGGCACATTCAGAGGGGACTTGTGGACAGCAAGGGCAGAACTGGAGCCCGCAGATATAAAGGAGATCCAAAACATACCAACCAAATGGAGGGAAAAAGCCTGACTAAGATAGTAGCAGCCGCAGCAGGTATGCGGATTATCAGTATAGCTACAGCCGCTACATTATGGAAACTAGCCACATTGCATTGGCCTCTGAGCTGTGCTGTTAAACCCCAGTGATTTCTATGTTTGTTGGTAGACCCCACTCCGCACAGTCAGGAGTGTAAAAGACTTCATTACCACAAGAGCTTTGTTTTCAAGTGTCGAGAATCAGCTCAGGAAACCAGCAGCAACACTTTTGATTATACTGTTCGACTGTCAGCGTTCCCACTTTACCGCGCAGTTAAGACGGAGGGCAGAAACATTCACACAGCTGGTGGTGCATTTGTGTCGACTGTAAGTCATGTAAGACCTCAAAAACTGAACCCTACAAAGTGATCTATTGTTTTAATGTGGCAGTTTCGCTAAAGAATTTACACAGACGTGCACTAGACCTATTAACATATTTTATAATAATACATTGTTCTGCTCGTTTAACTAAAGCTGAGCTAGAGAGATTGGATTTATGGTTAATGTACTTCAGATTTCACTACTGCACTCTTACCTTCCATTTGTGACACACAGGGATCATTATCTTTACCAGGGAGGTTAGGTTTGTTGGTGAATCTCGCCACAGTGTAGCAGATAATATTAACCGTTAAGGTTTTATACTGTATTCAGAATAATGGAGAACATTAAGCCTGCTGTACTTTTATTTATTTTTAAACATGGTGTAATGTGCACATTAGTAGGATACATAATATATTCTAACTCCAACTAGAGCAACAGATTTTAAGGGCTGCCATAAAGTAGTCTAATGTTGTGAGATAGGGCCTTTGGTTTAACAGTTCTCCACCAAGCCACTTTCAGCCTTGACACTTTTTGCTATTAGGTTTTATTGCAAATGGAATACTTTCTACAATAAATGACTGACAACTATGTATGTCACTGTTGTCATCAGGTTCCTCTTGAAAATTAGCTATTACATCTCAAGTGGATAACCTGTATAAATCCAAAGGATTAATTAACATTTTTTGACTTGTTTTGAATATGTGATCCGGCAAACCAGTGAGCTATTTTACTGCATTTATTTAACACATCCACTTTTACTCAGAAAAACATTATAATGTAAAGTGGTACATAAAATGGCTGGGAGGAAAGAAGCAGAAATGTGGGATATGAAGATATTCAACACTTTTCCCCCAAATGATGTTGTTTTATGCAAAAGTCAGACTTAAACAAGCTTGTTAAAATAGTCTCACTGTTATAGTGTTTGTTAACAAAATATTGAACATTAACATTTGAAAGCTCTCCGGGTTTTTGGAATTATTCTGCATAATGATTGTGCGTGGTTCGAGTTATTTCTGGACAGGTTATTGTCGTGGCATGGCTGCCAAAGCTGCAACCTCCGCTCCGTGGGCGACTGTGAGCTGTGCCCTGTTCACACTCTCATGACAGACCGGCGAGTCACACACAAGACAGTGAGGCCAGTGATCAAAAGGCAGCAGGAGCCAGGAAATCCTCCAGCCTGCTTCAAACATGTGTCACAGATTCCAGATTTTAGGTTGTTACAATGCTTGAAATGTAATCAACGAAGGACACTGCACTTGCCATGGAGAATTCATTTACCTTAGTGTGAGATAAGAACTATTTAGACACAATATTTAACCTTATTAAAATTATGCATTTATTTTGTTTTTAAGATTTGGTTGACACTCAGGCTTTATTTAATGGAAGATCGGGTCAAAGGTGCAACTTTTCTGGTGGGGGGGTCCATCTCCTGCTCCTCTCTATGAAGATGTTATTGCTTTGCAGGGAATGTTCCACAGTAAGGCACTAAACCTACCTATCTACCTATCTGAAAAAAACAATGCATTTTAACTGTAAGCCTTTTCAGATCTGACCTATAACGTGGCCTGGTAGCATCACCTGATTGTCTCCATGGAGATAGACAAGTTCAGTGCCATCTTGTGGAACATTCTAGCCAAAATAACATCTGCATATGGATAAGAACGCGGCGTATCCTCCACCAAAAAAGTTACATGGTGTAGGGTTGAGTGAAGGGTAGAGGGTTATAGTTAATGCGATGGCCATTTAAGCTAATGATGGAACCAACTTATTTTTGTAGTTTCTGGTCACGCAGATCCACCATTCTAAAGATGTCAACAATAAGCTTCTTTCTGTTTACTCTAAAATACCTAATAGACTCTTTATTATTGTATTATTTTTGTCTATATACGGTATATGTCTTCTTGCGTCTGCTGTGCTTACTGAGTGTGTGGAGTCTGGAGCATGACTAATCTGTGATGATAATAGATGTGCGCTCCATGGGCCGGGGCCATCAGGTTCATCAGGTACAGCAGAAATATCCCGCTTTAGGAGAATGTCAGCGCCACGGCTAACAACAAACACGGAAGGGACCAATTTGTCTTTGAAGTCCTGCTCTGTTTATCGGTAAGCAGTGTTTGTGTGCCTGCACCGTAGCTACTGGCCACACCGCTGCTGCAGAGTTTGTAGGCAAGTCCAATATGTTTGTTTATACAACTGGAGTTTTATGCTCACTGTTAGACCACTGTGACCTTGAACAAACATAAACAAACAAATACATAAGAATAGACTTGTATATTCCACAACACAAATTCATAATATTCTGCTAAGCTTGTCTGGAACTTAGTGGTTGAGCAAAAAATGCTGGCACTGTCAACCAGGGCTCAATAGGACTATAATGACAAAGCCTACATAATGGGAACCTTTTAACAGCCCATACACAGAATAACAATATATATAGTAGACCTACTATAGCATACAGATGGACAGGTGTTAGAGCCCATATCTTCAGTTGGTGTTTGGAGCTAGTCACACTCACTATAACTGGAAAATAGTATTCAACTTCTGCACTGTTCAACTCAACTTTACAGTGTCTAGATGATTTATATTAGTGTCATATATTTTGATTAGGGTCTCTGAGTGTGACTTTTGGATGCATGGTGTAGCCAGTTTTATTTTGTCCTGTGTTTTGAGTTGCATTAATGAAGATTGAAGTTCCTAATCAGAAATAATATAAATGACATTGTGCAGCAGTCTTTGAAACCTTATTTATGTCAATGTGTGACTTCTCTAATTGCAGACAAAGCTGCCATTTCAAGCTTCAAACCTAACTGACTGTGCTGAGTGTCTTTCCTCCTGTTGTAAAAAAAAAAAAAAAAGCCTGTTACTCTCATTTCTCAATGGTCAGTTTCACCATCTGATTCGGATGCTTAATTAGTCACAGTGAGGCAGTGTTATGTGTGATATTGGCTCAAATTGCCTTGCAGTTCTGCTGTTAGCGCTCATCTTTAGTGTAGCGCGGCATGTCACCTCGGGCGGTGACGGGCCATAGTGTGATGTGCCAGATAACACTGCACTGTGGGTGACTTACAACTGATGCAAAATGAGACAATGATGCAGGTGGTCGTCATGCATTTTAATGACTTTAATGGAGAAGAAACTCACTATACTTGATTATAACAGCTTTTCGAATTATCGGCAAATACAATAGCAGGAATAGACTGATATCATCCCACTACCAAGTGTTTATGACGCACTGTTTGCACTACTGCTGAGTGCAAGTCATGTCATTTACAGACAAAACAGTACCTGTGGAGCTAGAAAGCTCTCACTTAACTTCAGTTACTTGAGGTTTTATATTTGCCCACTGAATTGTCCAATTGAACCATAGTTAATTTAAAAGTTGTGATTAAATATGTGAGAGACACACTGTGAGAAACAAGGGCTCAAATGAGGTTAGTGCATCATCTGCTGACTTTTTTTTGGACAATTATTTTTCCCCTACTCGATCTAAAAACCTCAACTTTTATATCTACCTATCAAAGTAACACTTAACACAAGTTCTTACTGGAGTTAAAATGATCTGATTTATTTAAGTCACTGGACAGTGGTGAACTGTGGTGAAAATTTAGAAATTGTATTAATGGAGATTATGTGGTGTCACTCAACATGTTAAATTGTGAAGTTCATCAGTGAGCATGCATCAATGAGAAAAATCAAAGGCAATTTTCATTACTTTTGAATACAGCATTGGTAAATAATCAATTCCACCTCTCCTCCGCCCACTACCTCTGGCTGGACTGAAATGGACT
This sequence comes from Periophthalmodon schlosseri, assembly GCA_000787095.1. NCBI lineage: Eukaryota > Metazoa > Chordata > Actinopteri > Gobiiformes > Gobiidae > Periophthalmodon > Periophthalmodon schlosseri. The sequence goes on along the minus strand of KN478163.1, from coordinate 49,078 downwards.
GTTTTGTATTTCATGTGCACACAATAATTTGTCCCTGTGTGGGTGCTGTGTAGAAATTCCTCCTCCAAATTTAAAGCAATTTTAGCATCACAGCTGAGTACTCTTAGGTGAGTCAGCAAAACATTTAAAACATGTAAATATGTATGTAAATATTTAAATTTACATCTTGATCAAAACACCTCGCCTTATCCTTACCTCTGTTTGTCTTGTTGTCTGGACCCATCCAGAACTAATAATGAAAACAGATTCCATGTAAATCTAACATTATTGTGTTAAGAGATTGATATTATGAATAATAGTGTCTCAGTGGGTTTCCTGCATGTTTCCTCTGTCACTGTTGAAACGCAGTTTGAGCCAGCTGCAATCTCCTTCCAATAAAAACGTGCTTATTTTTTCATCATTTGCTTCTTAACTCGCATAATTAAAGATATCATCTTGTTTAGCCCGACTCTTTTGCCGAAATTGCATTAAAGTCATCTGGGCATTTCTAATCTCAGCTTGCGCATGATTTGACATTTTTTCCCTCCCCTCTCCCCTCTGCCTGCTTCCTCTGATTTATTGATAAGTAATATTCAAACTGAAATAGCTGTCATCTCACCACCATATCTCTCTGGTTTTATTAGGTGGTCTACAAGAATAATGAGTTTAGGCTGGAGCTGTCACGCCTGGCCGAGCTACAGGACCCAAGGATCAGTATCCATGGCGATTTGAAGTTCAGCTGTGAGAGTGTTGAGGCCCTTGAACCAGTCACCTTCGACAGACCCAACTCGTACCTGACGCTGCCCAAGTGGAACACCAAGAGAACTGGAGCCATCTCCCTGGACTTCCGCACCAGCGAGTCCAGCGGACTCCTCCTCTTCGGCCACGGCAGTCTTAAAGGTAATAGCTATAACTTTTGCAATGGAGTGCAACAGTCCAGCCCACTTCAAAGCCTACAGCAGTTCCAATATTCGCATTTTTTCCCATAGACTTTTGGAAAAATTCACGCTAATGTCCATAACTTGGTTGTTGTCAGTCCTAAAAACACATTTAAAACTTAAATTGGCGTTACATCCAAATCAGCTATGTCAGATGTGGTTTTGAAATATGAATAAATCAACCATACATTTGTTATTAGTAAAATCTTTTTTTTTTTATTTGAACAAGTGCATGTCACATCAACCTCAAACATGCACAATAAGTAAAATTCTCCAGCTAAGGGAATCCTCACAAAGTGTAGCTCAAGATCTGGAGATGGGACCCACTGCAACTGACATGATTCCACAGCGGTGTTGAAGAATGGGTTAAATGCAGAGGACAAATGTTCCTATGGGGACAATAAAGGCAAAATGGAATCTTATATCTGACGATACAGCTGAGCTAGGTCATGTAATATTTAAGAAATATCCTACATATACCATCTCTAAAGGTAACCAGACGCCCCGTGCAGACTTCTTTGCCCTGGAGTTGTTGAATGGCCTCCTCTACATGGTGATGGACATGGGCTCGGGCAGCGTTAAAATGAAAGCCAGTGAAAAGAGGCTAGACGATGGCGAGTGGCACCATGTGGACTTCCAGAGGAATGGACGAAACGGTGAGCCATATTTGTATAAAAAGTACGTAGCAACAGGAAGCCTTCTGTCTCATTCTTCTGTCACTGTGTTGTGCTAGTTATGATCCGCTGCGTAAAAAGGGTTCCAAGCTGTGAAATTGCCATATGCCATCACTGATATAGTCACACTGGCATGTTCGTGCTTTTTAGTCATTGCGGTGAAACACTCATATCAGCTTTTAATTACAGCCATATTTTTGGTGGCAGTAATCTGTGCATGACATTTATGAACCTGTTAAATGCTTTCACAAGTGACCAATTATACGTTTGCTCACCCTAATGGGAATCAGGCTGGCTTTTTGGCATTATCCTAAAGTGCTGCTTCACCTTTTCAAAAGTGCATCCGCTTCCTCACAAACTGAACAGAATTATAGATTCAAAATTGAGTTGAAGGATTGTTACTTTTCACACATGTGATTTCATACTGGCAGTGCTGTGTTTTAGGAGGAGCAGAGCCTACTTCCTCATTCTCACAGTTTGTTCGCTCCTCTCCTCTCTTAGCACATCCCACTCACACCTGCCTTAGTGCTGCTCTATGAAACACTGTATTGACTCATGGTTCTCCCACAGGGTTTATCTCGGTCAACAGCCAGAGCGTGCCCTTCTCTGCCAACGAAGGAAGCGAGATCTTGGACTTGGACGGAGACATGTACCTGGGGGGTCTGCCTGAAGACCGCTACAGCATCATGCTCCCCCCGGAGGTGTGGACAGCCACTCTGGGCTTGGGCTACGTGGGCTGTGTGCGGGACCTCTTTATTGATGGACAGAGCCGTAATTTGTGGCGCCTGGCTGAGGTGCAGAGCGCTCCAGGTGTGAGCAGCCTCTGCACCAGGGAGACTCACGTGAGGTGTCACCGAGACACATGTGCTAACGGGGGGCACTGTCGAGAAGGCTGGAACCGGCACATCTGCGACTGCAATGGCACCGGCTACACAGGCCCCAACTGTGAGACAGGTGAGGCAGTAAACTAAAGCTCTGGGATATTTAGTCTATCATGTACTGTCTTGTGTCATGTCTGCACCTGCACCCGGGCTGCTCAAATACCCTTAAGATCTGCACAGGTGGCAGATTTAAGCATTTCATCATTTTTAGATGCTTCTAATTTGAATACATGGTACATACTATTTTGATTTTTGTGTAATTTCAAACTATCCCCACATGTACATATAGGGGAATGGTGTATTGTTGTTTTGCCCATATATTACAAAGAAATCGTTCATGCATTAAATAAAATAAATAGACTGGTGCAGGCGTTTAATATTTACCTTAACAATACAACAATACATTTATTATGCTTTATGCACTATAGTATAAACAAGAGTTTTGAAATTACCTCTATATACACATAACATTACATAACAACTGTTACATAAAGATTGCAATTTAAAGAGGGATTCAGTAGTGAAATTAATTAATGGTAATTGACCTGACCTTTGTAAGTCATGGTTTGTTGATAATCATTCCAATATAGGCTACTTTGACAGTGACAAATGTTTAAATGTGCTTATTAGTCTGCCAGCGCCTTATTTCATTTCACACTTTTTAATTTTAAACATATTTTGTTCCCAAACTTGAACTTTTGCGAAAGAAAAATGTTCCATTAACCATATCACTCACTTTTTGTATGAGATAATTTTAGGTTATTTCAGGATCAAAGTGGCACTAAAGACTTGGAAGTCATCTAAGGTTTAATAGAAAAAAAATACTTCTCTTTTCCTATCTCCAAAATGGCAGACTGCACCCTTTGAAAGGAGTGTTATGTTTTCAATTACTGCTCAAAATTTACAAGTACTTCCACAGTGCCGACTCCCGCCAATAATCACATCAAGAAACAGCAGTTATTTCCCAATCACTGTATTGGGCATACTGTAACCCATATGCAGTAATACATTATGTGTGTATGTTCAAATGACAGATCTGGTTAATGAGCTACAGCGTGGGAGATTAGTAATGACAATACAACATGTTGTTCCCATTAGAGTGGTTCCCACAGCTCGTTACTGCATCTGTACCTACCGTGTACGCGTTCATTTATACACGTCACGATCATACGAATGCCATTACTCCGCACAAGTATAGAGCTGCTTCATTAAGCTGAATCACGCTGCATTTACTTTGCAGATGGCTTTCTCTCACACAAGCCAAATTAGCCATTGGCAGCTAACAGTATGAGGGATAGATCAAAAAAATCCGTCTTGTGCTGGTTTGTAACGGGAATAAATCCTTTAGAATTTGGCTGCAATTTCTCCACTATGGCTTTATCTTCTGGGTCTTTTCTGCCATCTGCTGCGACAAATGGAAACTGCAGTGTGTAAAATAATATCAGCTTTGTGAGTAAATGAATGTGAAATAGTGAGTTAGTAATGCTATATAGGGTGCATAGTTAAATAGATTTACATGACAGTGGTTTGACCAGTTAAGTTGTTAAGTTGTGAATGTGTCTTGTTAGAAGCCATATTGGGAGTGTTTGGACCCTAGTACTAATAAGAAACTGGAAAGATTGGTGAGGTTTGAGCTGGTATTGAAGCCTGGATGAAGAAGGCCAAATGTAATGAAATAGAAAAGAAGGCAGTATATCAAACTAAACAAGTGCAGATAATTCCTCTGATTTTAAGTGGAACACAAAACACCCTCCCAAATCCTATTATTGTCTCTAACCTCCTTTGTAATTTTATTGGGTAAATTGATTTTTACAGAGGCTACCACAGTGAGCTACGATGGCAGTATGTATTTGAAGGTGCTCCTGCCCAGGACGTTGCACACAGAGGCGGAAGACGTGTCCCTCCGGTTCATGTCCCAGAGGGCTTTTGGGCTCCTCCTCGCCACCACCTCACAGCAGTCAGCCGATACGATGCGATTGGAGCTGGACGGAGGGAGGGTCAAACTCACTGTCAACCTGGGTAATGCTGCACAGCCATAGAGCGACATGATTAGTTGCTTTTTTGACCTTTTAGGACCTGTCACGTAGAGCTTTCATGGTTTATTGGTTTTGTGTCAGATCCCTCTCATATCCATCACCATACACAGCAGACAAGTTGCCTATTAAAGCACAATTTTATAGGACTCCACAATGTGATGTATTAGGTTTAAAAAAACAAAAAATGTTCAATTTTAATATTCTTAATTCTTAATACATATGTCATGAAAACCCTTGTAACCCAATTTAGGTCATGTCTGTACATGAGATTTTTTAAAAATCTGATTATAGATAGTATCAACAGGGTTTAAATAGGCAACAGTAACTTTAAAATCAACATATGTGATTTATTTATGCCAATTGTTGGTTCTGTGTTGCTTGAAACCCTAAAATAACTTGTTTTTATTCAGCCTACGAATTCCCAATTTGTCCCTCAGACCATAATCTTGACAAGTTAATACTAGCCTTTTGTGACAGTCCTATTGTCTTATTCCTTTGAAGAGTGTATTAGCACTTTATTTATATGCCGTATTAAATAGCTGCAATAATAACCCTTAAAATGTATGAAGAATAATTGTGACTTTTTGTCTGTGTGAGAGCCAGCCACCTGCTGAGAATGGCTAAGTAATCATTTTGAATTCAATAGAAAGTGACTCATACCTGTGTTCCTTATCAGAAACTGCAGACGGCTCACTGTTTGTTTTGTACTGCGGGTAAGAATGCAATTTGTGTGTTCCCACCTGCCCCTGGATAATATACAGGTTTATAATATGCACTATGAGTGACTACAGGAGGTAAAATTCCATGTAAGGTAAATGCGTCATATACAAACTTTTGTTATCAAAGAGCATTTACGTTTGACAAATTATTAGCAGAAGTATAGTCCCCAAGTGAAAATATTATAACTTGCAAAAAAACAAACAAAAAGATAATAGTTCCCAGTCATCTTTGTTTAAGATGATAACAAAGGCTAAAATGTGATTTCTTATTATTACACCTTACAAAATGACTTGAACCACCATATGACCATAAAATATTAGAAAAAAGTTATCATTCCAAATATCAAAAAAGCTAATTAATCTCATATGGCTTTTTTAGGCAACTGGCTGTATGTATGCCTTTCTGCCACTCCCTCTTTCTCCCTCTCTCTCTTTCTCTCTCTCTCTCCCTCTCTTTCTTTTTCTCTTTTTTCTCCTCTGTCTGGGTTCATCCTGTGGTCAGGCCCCCTCTGACCACTGGGCTCTTTCTTTCAGCCCTTCAACGGCTTGTCTGCAGTTCAAGGAGGAGGCAGTCACAGACCAGACTATCATTACATACAAAAACTGTTACCACTTAGAGATCCACATGTCTCTCCTGTCTAAACCAGAGCTGCACAATATTACATAAAAAGAGCCATATGCAGTCAGCTTTGTGGGATCGTAGATTAAACATTTGATCAATTATTGCAAAATTAGTAATTAGTGATTATCAAATTAGAGTGGGACTATGATCAAAATGCTGCATATCCCAAAATGATGGTTTGAAAATATAGACTGCTATTTAGATTTCAGCGTTTGTGTGGCTTTGTAAACACAGTACAGTCAAATATGTTATGTTTAAGGCTGTAGTCCATTAGTTGCTTAGTTGATTAATCGGGTGATGACCAAATGTTGTATTAGTCAACTAAGAGTTTTGGGAGTGACTGGACAGTTTAATTTCCCTAAGGAAGAATGGTCCATGTTTTCTGTAGCAAAATATTACTTAAAAATAAATAAATAACATGTCATCTTGTGCAGTCCTTGTTTATACTTGTTTTATAGGTCTTACATACACACATATAATACACAGAACTGGTCCCTGGCTGCCTACATCCACTGCTCTGTGATGGTTGACGCCTTGAGAGCGCTCCCCAGCCACATGACTTATACCAATGTATTCAAGCACTCAGGGAGAAATGTAATACATTCAGTCACCACATAGTGCATATATGATTAGTGCGAGAATCCATTTTGAATCACACAGGATATTAGCTCAGCTTCATATGGGAACACATTTAAATGCCTTCTCATTCTTGCTTTGCCTATGTATAAGGTTCACTGTGGCTGGGAGATGTGCAAATCGCCTCTTTCCTGCGCATTTTAGTGACTTATTAGCATCAGGTCTGCCAAACCACCAGGATGCACCAGAAGCAGTTTACAGAAGATGAACCACGGATCAAAGTTTGGAGTAGCCATGCGTCAACTTTTACTCACAACTTCAATACAATGTAACAGTTGCTGTGATGTTAAAATGACCTTGTTAGATCATTAATTTAAGAATAAGGTACAGTTGTTTGCACAGGAAGAACACATGCAACAGGTGAAAATCAGCTGTAGCGGAAACGAGACACGAAAACATTTTACCTGTAACCTATGGTTTACTACACATCAGTAGTATTTTTGCAAGTTCGTTTTGTAAATACATTTTGTACATATTTGTATGTCAATCAACCAAATTTTTATAATAAATTATAATCTAATATTTGACAAGCTTAAGATGACAGCCATATGTTTTACTGTAAACATTTGTTTGAGATTTCATATCAAGGCACGATGATCACAAACATTTATTACTGTGTGCTGTTTCCAAGCCAAAAACTGGTCAGGATGGCTGCAGGAAGGGTATCGAGTAAAGCAAAAGTCAGTAGTTTTAAAACATCATTAGATTGTAATGCTCAATAAAAGAAAAAACCTCAAACTTAAGCAGTAGGCTCTTTGTGGCAGTCTCAAGCCTGGATAAAAGTAGAGGATTTTGTCAGGGACATTTCTGGTTTAAAAATCAAATTAGCCAGTAGTGATCAAAGTTAGAAAGAAGAGAAAAAACATGACTTTCAGTTCAAATAAATAGCAAATACATTTTAGAATAAGCTGTTTTCTCTTTCAAATCTTGATTGTTATCTTCCACCTGAGCCACAAACTTTTCTTCAGAAGGTTCGTTATCTGCTTCAGAGACTTCAGAGACTGTTTCATAAGCTCAAAGCCTGTTCTGCTATCTTAAACAATCAAATTAATTTAGCGGCACTGCGTTTAGCCCTCGCGTCCCCCCAGACACTATAAAGCTAAAAATAAAAGTTGGTGCATGTCTACCTCTTGGCTGGTCGATAAGGCTCCATCGATCAGCGCTTTGATCTGTGCGTCCAGCAGGGGGCAGACCCACGCTGAGTTTTGCCTTTTTAAAACCAGGCTGGTCCCCTGTTTTTTCATTGTTGTTTTTTTGGGAGCACTCAGCGGGAGGAAAGAGGCGGTTTGGTCTCCCGAGGCTGTCCCCGGATTGGTGGGCACTAAGATGTTCTAAACTGTCTGCAGAATGTAGCTTGAAGGATGTGAAATTTTCTCTTTTTTGTGCTGTTTTTTATTTCTTTTTTTCTTTTAATCTCACCATCTCACTCTCTCTCTCACCAGATTGTATCAGGATAGACTGTAACCTCAGTAAGTGTCTCCTCTGATTACTCACTGTATACCAGCATACTTTGGCTTTATGTCTATTTCAACACAAATTTCATGGAAAAACTTAAATAATTACACAATTTTAGAACCAGTATTTAGAAAGAAAGACTGATATTTTTGTGAGTTACAACATTATGAAACAATAGTGTATTAAAATTGAGGCCTTTAATCCAGCTTGTGTACCTTACACTTCCAAGCTTTCATGATGTCAAAATAACTAAATGAATACAATTTTGCCAATTCTAGTTTCTAGCAATATCCAAAACATTATACTACTGTTCGCCAAATGATTTGCCACTGTAGATTGTAGATATAACTTTGTCCCTTATATATTTATTATCACTGTTAGCCGCTAAAATGTATATTATGAAATAGTGTCTAATGGAAGTATTTTTGTAAGTACAAGTTCAATGACTTGCAGAAAGCTTGGCAAAGCAACTGACACAAATAATGTTGTAAGTCATAAATTAAAATGACAATTCCTGAATATAATTAGACTTTAAATAATGATGCTGCAATAAAGTGTAACAGGATTTGACTTACTGTTCTTCTCCCATTCTGCTATTATTCATTTGTCTGGAGCTAATAGCAAGTGATTACTTATGGCTAAAGTCAACAGTTATTACAAGTGGTGGAAGTGGAGCAGCTCTCACTGCCTCATTAGCACACATATACATTGATTTTGGAATGCACAGATCGGATGGCAGTGACAGAGCGAATGTGCACTTAAAGGTTAGCTGTGTACGGGATCAATAGCAGGACAAGAGCAGGAAACTATGGGTATATATTTATAAGAGGGAGACATTGAAGAATGACACACAATATTTACACTATATTTACATTAGCATGGGTGAAGTCATGTTACTCAAGGAGGAAATCTGCAAACCTGGATCTAATACAACAGAATATTGTAAGGTTAAAGGAGACATGCATGTTTGCTTAAGTGGTGATACAAACGAGATTCAGCAGCATCAGAAACCACTGCCGCCGTTTTGAGCCAGTAGTCAGTGGGCTTGTTTCTTTTATTATGCCGTTTTAGATCTCTAAAATGTCAAAAAAGGAAAGTGATCCATTGGTATCATAGATTATAACTATATAGCAGGTCAAATCCTAATATGTCTTCTTTAATCTTGCTACTATTGCTACTTTAACCACAACGCTCATCAACATTTCTGCACTGCATTTTACAGGTGCTACTATTGCTACAACTGCTATCACTACAGCTGCTGCTGACAATGTACCTCTATTAATACTTATTCCTCTGTGGCACTGCCTCTTCTTTTGCTGTACTGCATATAATACTTTTTCTGCTGCTATTCTTTGTACTAGGTCGTTGTACTACTATTACTAGTGCCATTAAACCACTTTAGTTATTACAAATACAACATGAACACATTGTTTTGTTACTCAAATGGAGAATAGAATGTAATATATCTGGCATTTGAATCAACATTACAGACCAGCTAAACTCTAAAGAGCCTCGTAACTGACATGATTTTCTCGTAATCCCTCCTCTCATTAGGACGTGCTCACAAAGCCCAGTGCTTGTTAACACAAATAGGAGTCTTCTGAGTGGAGCTGAGGTGTAAACCTGTTCCACTAAGGCATGTCCTGTCAGTGGATCCAAACTAGTGATAAATTATTCCTCTTCAATGAGCCACTCCATTAACTGCATTGATTTTGTCTTTGGATACTCATTAGTTAGACACCCAAAGCTAAAAATACTACCTCCTTAGCACCTCAGCTGAGTGTCTGCACTATTTGATACGCCTCAATAACTATTAATGTATTCTCAATGTGAGCAATCGGACACCTACACATCCTAGTGCCGAGGTAACAGCTGGAGCATAGTCTTGTTGAAAACTTAAAGTTGTTTGGATTTATTTATATGTGCATTATTTATGCAATTCAAAGATGACCATCATAGGGAAAGCTAAGGCATCAGCAGCATACTTTTACTGCCAATTTACTAAAGCAAGTTCCTAAATATTTGTAAAATTTTCATGTTTAATGTTAAAATGTAGGTTTGACTTCTAACACTATTTGTGGGATGGTTAGTTTTTGCCTTTTTGTTTCTATACAACAATATGACTGACAAATATATTTTCACAATCTATTTACAATTTTCATTGGCCATTTGTTGTTTTTTTTTTGTTTTTTGTTTTTTTTATGAATTTAAAGGTGCGTTATGTAACATTTCTAGTGGAGACCACCTGCTTGCAGTCATGGAGTTGTGGCATTAGATTTGTCTGTCTCCATGGCTAGGCCAAGTTAGAGATCAGATCTATGGAGACGTGACACCACTCACTATAAGAAAGCAGTTTTGTTTTTTTGTTTTTTGATGAAATGCAAGATACGTTTAATGCCATGCTGTGGAACATCGGGTGGCCCCCACCAGAAAAGTTACATAATGGATCTTTAAAGCAAGCATATGAATATAGGTATATGTATAGCATAGTGATTGTTAGTTCAGTATTTCAGTAATGAGCTCTTCGTATCTTGCATCATTAAAATCCACTATTTGAATGCTCAGGTTTTATTCTTTAAGTGAATAGACACTCATCTGATAAAAGCCCTTGATTGTATTGATACACATTTCCTGTATTTTAACCAAATGGATTTTGCAGTAAATATAGGCAGAGGTCCTGCAGGAGCTCATACCCTGATGTTGAGATCTGGGATGTAAATCACTGCTCTCCTCTGATAGCACCAGACAAGTCATTTACATTTTCAGCCCCCAGCTACAGTTGAGGGAGAGTCAGATAAAGGCTACTGCTAGAAAAGGTGAGGAGGGAGATATAGATCACACACTCGGGGTGATTATAAAACCGATAATTTTAATCGACTTCTGGCTTTGAGCTACCTCCACTTCTATCACATATTTTAATAACTGTATAAATCTGGATTCAAGGATACACAGTTTTAATACAATAGACATATCAAATGTATACATTAAGTCTGTAATTGCACCACTGAGACCACTGAGTTATAACTGACTTTATCTCACCATCAAGGTAAGTGCTTTGTGTGTGTGCAAGTATGTTTGAAATACTATGTCCAGTCTGATATGGCTTATGTAAATTTAGGCCTTTCTTAGAAACTGTCAGTATACACTCTACCAGCAGATGGCAATATACCATCATGTATCATAAAATTGTGCCCTGTATACAATATCTAGACGACTCACTCTGAGCTGAAGCTATCCCCCTCCTAACATAGGTAGAAAGCTGTCCATCTCCTTACATGGGCATATAACCATAGTAACAGGCACAGCGTATCCACTATTAGTATGTGCTTAATGTAGTACAATTAAATAGTACAATATGAATAAATAATCACTGTATGGGCTGCTCAAATGTACTAATAATGATAAGATGTGTGTAATATGGAACAGGGATGTTTGTATGTATATGTATTATGCGTGTGTTTATTAAGATTAGATGATGCGTCTTGGCAGCTTACAACTGGATCCACAGTGGGAGGCTAATGGATGTATGTTGCAATGCAGTGCCAATGATTAATTCTCCTGAATCTGGGGAATTGTTCAAGATATTTGTTCAGCAAAACCACACAATTACAGCAGTATGCCTTAGTCTATACTCCCATATAGCAGCTCACCATGGTAACCAGCCAGGTTCCTTTACATCTATGCCTTTGAACTTATCCTTGTTAATCAAATCTGTGAGGAATCAAAGATCAAACTGAACAAAATGAATCTTTTACATTGGAGATGAGCTGGTTAAACTTATGCAATCTGCTATGAAATCATCTATCAAACATCCTTACGTCTACTTTAGGCAGGATATTGGGAGAATGCATATTATGTATCATTATAAAATCAGAGCCATGTGAATATGGGAATTACTGGTTACGTGGGAGCAGATTTATGTTGTGATTTCAGAAGAAAAAAAGACAAAAAAGGATCAAACACACACATGTATAGTATAGTTGACACTGCCCGAAAGAACCTAGCATTCACAAGTGCAGTCTGGTCTTTCACTTTGTTTTGCTGTTTGTGTGTATGATGACATTAGATAGAAGAAGCTCCCCTCTGAGCCACACCGATAAGATGAATAGCCTGCTCCCAAGCATAGCACTATCTCCTCTTTCATTATAGTAAATCTTGTGTCTGCGATAGAGATTTACAAGGCAAACATTTCAGTTTTTGTGTTGGACAAGACTCCAGTGAGAGCCTGCGTTTTGTTCACCGCTTCATTATCTTACTAAATCCCTCAAATGTAGAGAGAGCTGGATTTGAGGTGATTGATCTGTCTGCTGTGCCCGGTCGATATCCAGCAGGTGGAGGAGTATCATGCGGTGTGCTCCATAGATACTTGCTATGCAGTCCCAGTCCAATCCTCCTGTCGCACTCTTATTTCCCCGAGGATCAAACTGTGAAGTGTTCGGAAACCAGTTGATGTTTTCTTTTTATTGCCCTCTGTACGTCCCCGGTAATTCTGCGGCACCCTGAGCTCAATTAGACAGACAAACCCCTGAAGGCACAGTCAGCTTAGGCATGGCCAATTAGTTTCCCAAGCGATGTCAGAACTCTTTTGAACCGCTGTGTCGGCCTGTTGCATACACACTGATTTAGGATGACGCCGCTGCAGTGGCAAGCTTCTGCTCTGTGACCTATTTTGAGCCAATGGAAAGCCAGAAGGATGCTGCAGGAATCCCAAAACTTAAAAGTGCGTGCTGGAGAGCAGGCATGAGATAAAAACGTGTTTCCTCAATGGGGAGGCCTCCCTCTGTCAGCGTCATGTGAGAGTGATATTTTATTTAAGTCTAGTAGAAGAAGATTATAATCATATGAATTAATCTTGAGAACTTAGTTAGATTTGGTGTGAGTAGTAAATGCTGTGGATGTTGTGTATTGGTGATTCAGGCTGAGGACTGCGTGGCTCTGCAGGGTGGAGGATGAATGCATGTGCTGATTAGAGCTCTCATGTGGAGGGCTCCATTGACAGAGGCTGTGCTGCTGATGAGCTGTGATTGTCACTGGCTGCGCTCTGCTCTCAGGTAAGGGACCAGAGATCCTGCTGGTAGGAGAGAAGCTCAACGACAATGAGTGGCACACAGTGAAGGTGGTGCGGCGAGGGAAAAATCTGCAGATGTCTGTGGATAATGTCACTGTGGAAGGTAATGCCAATGATTAACAGGCATAGAGGCAAAAGCTGCTCAGATATGATGTTTATCTTGGCTGTGTGCTGTTAGGACACATGACCGGCGCCCACACTCGTCTGGAGTTTAACAACATAGAGACAGGCATCATGACCGAGAGACGTTTCATCTCTGTCATGCCATCCAACTTCATCGGCCACCTGCAGGCGCTGTCCTTCAACAGCATGCACTATCTGGACCAGTGCAAGAACGGGGACATCTCCTACTGCGAACTCAACGCCCGCTTCGGAATGAGGCACATTGTAGCCAACCCGGTCACTTTTCTCACCCAAGCCAGTTACCTGGCCTTCTCCACCTTACAGGCCTACGCCTCAATGCACCTGTTCTTTCAGTTCAAAACCACTAGTCCTGACGGGCTCATTCTGTACAACTCTGGAGATGGCAGCGACTTCATTGTGGTGGAGCTAGTCAAAGGGTGAGACAGATCTTTCTACTGAGCGCACACACATTCAATAAAGGCGTATACATTGCACACAGTAGATATTTAGTATTATGAAGCTTGGCAACAAAAGGGAGACAGCTGCAGTGCAGTATGAAGATATGTGAACTGAAATGTTAATCCCATATTTAGTTTCATTAAAAGAGCTTTTGTATTTGCAAACAGGAGGCATCTGGATCCAAACATTTATATTCCTTCTCTGAAATTGTCTAATCATGATTCATGTGTTCAGTTAGTCTGCCTGCAGCAGAGCAGACAGACACAAGGAGATTCACAATCATTTGTTCATCATAAATAATTGTGTTAAAGGATTGGGAGCAGCAGATGAGCGCTGCCCAAAGCCAGCATCCTTCTCTCACAGTCACCTGCGTGACAGCATTTGGCAGCGTGACTCCTCACAAATATCTCAGATCTTTTATTCAGTTCACATTCTGTTTGCTGCAAAGAGAATCACAGAAAGCACCTGTAAATAATGATGGAGAGGAAGTAACAAGAGTCATTTCCCCACACCAAGGCTGCTGCAGACCGCTCTGAGTGAGCCATCAGTCAGTGGGAGGTCTGTGCTGAGCCTAAAGCAGCTGCGTGTCCCTTTGTCACATACCTCTGATCAGGCTCAATGCCACGTGAAGGCGAGACGCTCTGTCATGGCTGTCGCTTGGCAACTTTGATTCAAACAAATTAATTTCAGATAAGTTTAGGCTCTCACAGTGCACTGCACTGATCAAAGAAAAGTCCCCCAACATTACCATACATGCCAATTAGCCTCATCATAGAGAATTTTTAAAGAACTATTATTGTTAATTATGCATACAAGAAAATGGGTTTAGCACGTCTTTGGCAGCAGCAACAATCCTATGCTTCTCAGGCCAAGTATTGCAGTTCATATCCTATAGACAAAAACAATATCCGACTTATTGTACACAACTCCCTTAAATCATTTAAACATTTCCTGCAATATAAAACAGAACTGCTATTTTTCCCTATATTGAATTTGGCAATACTTTTACAGCTATATCCACTATGTTTTCGACTTGGGGAATGGACCTTCCCTAATGAAGGGAAACTCTGACAAGCCTCTCAATGACAACCAGTGGCACAATGTGGTGATCTCCCGAGACAGCAACAATGTGCACATTCTGAAAATAGACTCGCGCACCGTCACCCAGCACGCCAATGGAGCCCGCAACCTGGATTTAAAAGGTAAGGACTTGACCGGATGCAAGCGCATGTAAATAATGTATCGTTAGTCATCAATAATTAATGGACTGGTGATGTGTAGGCTAAGAAATATGTCACTTTAGATGTGTCAGAGAGTGATAAGAAACTAACCAATAATCATGTGTTAACAAACTGCATTACTGGTGGATTTTGCTTTTAATTTTGGAATCTACTACAGTATGGATATAACTAACTCACTTGAATGTACATATACATATTCAATCCATGTGTTTGTGTTTTCCACAGGTGAGCTGTACATTGGTGGTGTGGGGAAGAGCATGTACGGCAGCCTGCCCAGACTCATAGCGTCTCGGGAGGGGTACAAAGGCTGCCTGGCATCTGTGGACCTGAACGGGAGGCTCCCTGACCTGCTGGCGGACGCCCTTCACAAAGTGGGCGAGGTGGAGCGCGGCTGTGGAGGTCAGCTATGGGACAGGCCTAAATGCTGAATACAACTAATGACTGCTAATTACAGCACATTTATTAAGAGACATAATTCAAGTTGATAAATGTTTGTCCTGGTTGGAGAATAGTTAAATGCATCATGGTAATACTAGTTTTGACATCCCCAGGTCCCAGCACTACCTGCACAGAGGACTCATGCCATCACTCGGGGGTGTGTCTGCAGCTGTGGGAGGGCTTCTCCTGTGACTGCACCATGACCACCTACGGCGGGCCCTTCTGCAATGACCGTGAGTACAGCCTGACTCTGCTCTGGGACAGATACACTTTGGGAAGGATACACTGGGGTCAATACCATACATAATACTTGCACAGAAAATCTTTATAAACAATATGATATAAAAAGTTATACTACATGGTGTATGAAAGCACGTCAAATCAAAGCCCATTTTAGTGCAAGACATAGTTTTTCCGTCCCAGTAGGGCAGGGGAGCTGTGCAAGAGCACACAGTACCCTAAGCTATAGCTGTGTGTATTCTGTCTCATGATGTTATCAGCTTTATTGCAGTTTAAAGCCTGACCTTCACAAATATTCTCCCTACACTATTTGGGTTAAAATGCACAAAACACTTTATCCCACATTCTAAGTGTTTACATGCTAAAATAAAGACATTTTGCAAAGATAACATTATTTTAATGTTGAAATTTATATTATTTATATTATATTATATTATTTTGTTGTCATTTATATCTGACTTGAGTAGTAGTAGTCTGATTACTGGTTTCATTATAAAAGCCCTCTTTGTCAGAAATAATAGTTTCTAACTTTTTCCAGAAGTGTTTGATACTTCCAATAGGAGAGATTAACATTAAGTGCACTGGTCCAGTGGTCAAGGAGAATTAAGCATCCATTGCTACATAGGCATTTAGAAGAACTGCAAACATGTGCTAATCATTATTGAAATGTGCTGTTCTGCACTATTTTTTTTCAAATGGGAATGACACCAGTTACAAAGAGCTACAAGATTCATGGTGAGACAATGTGCTCATGTTTGCTCATGTGTTTTTTATCAGTCAATCCCAGCAACATTGGGATCAACTGTTGGATTAATGTGTTTAAATGAAACAAATTAAAGACCTAACGAGTTGTTAAGTACTACAAGGATCTCAGCAGTGATCTGCCTGGGCTGTTCAAAGGTGCTTTCCCTATTTATTAGTTGTAGGGCTCCTCATTATGTCGCTCTGGTGCTGAGGACTTAGATACACGCTTGGACACACAGCTGAATGTGCTCACTGCTCTAATGCATTGATCTTATGTGAAAATCAATACATTGCCCTCTGTAGTCTTTATCTATTACATCCCTTACTGTCCCAAGACCATAAGCCACACGTAAAATATTCGTTGTGCTGTTTCAAGCTGCTTCTGTCTGATGGCTGTGATCAATAGGACAATACAATGGACAGAGCAGAGAATTAGCGAGCCATGCAGTCATGTTGGCCCTTTAGCCAATCAGGCGTATCATAATGACTATTTGCACATTTTGTGTCTCGATCACTTACCTATTATATAGCCCATATGCAAAACACTGTGATGTTTTGTGTACTATTGGACCTTTTAATCAGAGATATCATTCACTGGATCACACCCCATTTTTACAATACCCAGGAATACCCATGTTATATGTCAAGGGGCTTTTAGCATTAGTGGAATTCAACACTATTTATCCTGGTGACCTTGGCAACACAAATGTTTTCCTTTTTATGTCAGTACCATCAGATCTATGTTGGTGCTATATTATAAAATAAAAAACTGTAAAATTGAATTAAACTTTGCTAGCTTCTCAAATGAAGTGCACTACCTCTGTGCTTTCTCTGTCTACCTAAACACATCTCTGCCTACATTTTATGGTTTTAAATATTACTTAATATGATGAAAAGACTGTGCCATTCACAAATCTATTGTCATAATCTATTGGCTGTAATAAACCACGACACAAATTACGCTTCATTTAACTATAAGAGCTGACTTTAAACCTGCGTATGTTTTCACACTTCAGTCATGCCCTGCTCTGAGTGAAGCAGACTTTCAGACTGTTTTTGTCAAATGGCTGCCCGGGGCTAAACTTTGAGCGCAGTGCTGCAGACATAAGCGCGTTTGCACTGATGTTGTGTTGTCAGAAACCAAGGCATGTTCAAAGAGGATTCGGCATGCTGATGTTGTCTTTGCCTTATAATGATGTATATTTCTCTAGTAAAATATTGTTTTTTCTATTTTTATTAAACTGATATTGTATGTCTTTGAGAAAAAGGCAATTCGGCTGCAGATTTTTTGGTTTTCATCAAGCTGTGTATGTGGGGACTCTCAATCATAGCGGAGGTAATGGCATGGCTGGCCACTCTCAAAGGTCAAACCAATACATCAGCTCAGCTCGGCGGAAATAACAAGTCTCGTGTTTCACATCCAGCCATCATCCAAATCATCACCACAAATGAAAAATGAGACATGTATCCAACAACACACTTTTATGCATCATGTTTTGAAACTGGGGGGATTACAACAGTGAGCTGTGGTTATTAGGTATTAGACAATCGGCCGGCCACAGGTACTGCACCAAACTCACAGGCTTATTATTTCTCTCCATCTGTTCTCATTAAAAGTACAGTCACACAAGTTTAGCACTCTACTCACTCTTATTTTAATAATAAATAAATAAGTCAATCCTGGTTACTTTTTCTACATTTACTCGCTATTACTAGTTACTATTGCTGTTTAAATATCATTATTATAATAGAGCATAGAGGTTGATTTGCTATAATATAAAGAGCAAACCTAAAGGTGCACTTTGTACCTTTTCTGGTGGTTTCCCTCCTGCTTGTTGCCATGAAAAACTTTACATTCTTATTGTGAGTGAGGTTCACCTGGTGGAGTCATCTGCTTGTCTCTATGGAGATGGATAAGTTTACTGTGAAACATTTTTAAGAAATCTGTAACATTTTGGAGACAAACAGGTGGTAACCTACCAGAAGAATATGCCGTTCACCAAAATAATAATACATCCATAATGAAAATCTTCCTCCATTAGAAATAGTGAACTTTTCTATATGTAAATAAAACCAGGATGTTTTGTCTATTTCACCATGTATATTGGAGTTTGCATCATACACACGTTGTCTAATTACCTCCCAGTCCCCTTCTCATCACTGGTCCCTTTAGATATAATGACTTTTTGAGTATCTAGCTGTAAACATATGGAGGGTGTAATAACTGGTTAACCCCAGCTTTTACTGCTCATGATTCGGTCCTATTCCTCCTCTGCCTCTGTGTGTCACATATGTAGATTTGTTTTTATATCCTCACAGTGCAATTCCGACAGCAGAGTAACCTATGGGGACCCCCTGTCATCATGGGCACTGCAGATGGTAAATAACGCTAGAGAAAAAAGATTGCCGTTCAAACGTGATGCTAAAATATATTGATTGTCCCAGTTGAGTTGTTGCACCATTTCTCAAACACGAAGCCATTTACACTGTATTTTCAGCACTCATATTTTTTCTCCTCAGTGCCCAAGGCTGTCTCACTTGCCTTTGTCATCTGAAGTCATTTGATGTCGACTGCGTATTGTGATCAGTGCAAACGGAGAGAAATAAACACACTGTACTATGCAGTTTCTAGTGAGATGAGAGAAATGCTGTTAAAGGTGCACTGTGGAACTTTTCTGTCACACACCTGTCCATGGTGATGTTATTGCTTTGCCTGTAATGCTCCACAGTATGGCATTAAACTTATCTGTCTAAATAAGTGACGCCACCAGGCCAAGTTACAGGTCAGATCTTTGGAGAGGCAACCCCACTCATTGTAATTATTCATATTTTTCAAGGTGTAATACATGGGTACCACTTTACACTAACTGCTTACTAACTACTTGTGTAATGTGTTAGGAGTTGCGGTTAGTTGCAAATTAAATAATAGCCTGAATCATTCTTAATAAAATATTTGTTCATTATGAATTAAGTCTTTCTTAATGATGTATTAAGGCTAATTAAGGTGTAGTTATTATAAAGTGTTACCGTGGCATTTAACTGAGTAAATACAAGATAGGTATGTTTAATGGCAAACTGTGAAACATACAGGCAATCCATGGAGACAAGCAGGTGTCGGAAAGTTCATCAGAAAGGTTATTGTGAAGTAGTGCACCTTTACGATAATGATGTATTTACTCTTAAGGTAAAATTCAGCGAAGGTCAGTGGTGAGTCAGAGTCAATAGGATTAATAATGATGAGGGATTTTGTGCCATTTGAATAAGATATGGGCTGAAGATACTGACTTTCCTCAAAGAACAAATGACCATGTTTTATTACTGTTCTAAAGGCTCAGGACCTGCAGTGCCAGTGCTGTCTCAGTGCTTATATATTCATTCCCTTCTTTGTTATACAGTATTCCTTACATTTTTATACATCTTTCTTTGTTCATTCACTAAACCTGTCTAAGACTTCTCCACAGTGCTATATGGCAGCAAAATCACTTTAATTCACTGCTCTTTATGGAGACAGATGTGTCAGAACCAACCAGATACCCAGAGAAACCCAGGCACTTAATTGGAAGCCATTTCTCATAGAATTCTCGTC
Organism: Periophthalmodon schlosseri; assembly: GCA_000787095.1. Taxonomy (NCBI): domain Eukaryota; kingdom Metazoa; phylum Chordata; class Actinopteri; order Gobiiformes; family Gobiidae; genus Periophthalmodon; species Periophthalmodon schlosseri. The sequence continues at coordinate 29,239 of KN478163.1, read as the reverse complement.
TTGTGCAGCCACCCCCACTCCTCCTGAAATCACGAATGCCCCCACACACCTGACACGTACATGCTACATGCATCTGACACCTTTTATGTAACACATTCATGGAGAATACAGCGGCAGCAGGCGCTGGGACGGGACCCGCTTGGCTCTGAAAGTCAGCATGGCCTCTGAATAGTTTAATTTGTGTTGAAGAAAGACAGACTGTTGTGTTTGTAGCCTGCAGGCACACAGTCAAGTACAGCAGCTTTAGACAGGAGCGCTGCTCTCTTTTCTTTTATGTGTCGGCTTATAAACCCTGCACCTACATTTTTATTTACTGTGTCAAAAATGACAATGGCACTGCATGAAGCTTATGTTTAATATCCAGGAAACATCCAAGCAATTGTCATATTTAAGGGTTGTCCCTATAACAAGCTAGGGTTCAAGTTAACCTTCATAAAACAGTGGATTCCAACAGACAATTCCATCTAGAAGCTCTTCAGGAACCAGGACATAAATGTTAAGTTTGTGAGTAAAGACTACTACTACTAATACTACTACTAATACTACTACTACTATTACTACTACTACTACTACTACTACTACTACTACTACTACTACTACTACATCTTATGCGTCTGTCATTTGGTAGAATTTCTACTTTTATAGTTACTGCTTCAAATGAAAAACTCCACTCCTGTATTTTACTACATTGTGGCCTTCTACCCACAACTCAACTTACTCAAATAGTAACAAATAAAGATGTTCTTAGATATATATGGAAGATAATTTAGTAGAATATAATATTGAATGACAAATGCTTATCAATAAAACTAATTGGGAACCTAATTGCATATATGATCATGGGTATTTTTTAGCACACATTGTAAAACGGTTAACATTATCTCCTAAAATGCCATACATTAAACCATAAGTCTCAGCATTGTGCTGTATCATGGCCCATTTTGCCTTGACCTTCACCACAGGTGGAGTCATTCCGACTTATGAGTCCCAAACGCCACCGGGATAATCCAGGATCGGCCGCCACACTTAATCTCTCGCCCCAGGAGCAATGCTCAAGAAAAAATATTGCTTTTTATGACATTGAAACCCACAGGAAATCACTTTATTGGCCTTTTATCGTTTAGGGTCATATAAATATTTTATTTATATGAGTCCAAACAGTATTTGTATAGTCCAACAGTTGTTCTGTGAAAATAGGTGGCACATAAGCTAACATATTGTGTAAGGGATCTAAAATGTGTGCATGCTTACTAAGTAAAACATAAATAAATAAGTAACCAATTTGGACAGCTATTCACCATTGTATAATTATGTAATCATATCTTAAGCCTGATTTCCTGTAATTATTTTCAGAAAAAGAAAAAAAAAAATTGAAAGAAAAACAGCCCCTTTGATTGGCAATTGTTGCCTCTGAAATGAATCTATTGTTGAAGAAAGCTATGGACCTCCCCAAGTGATTTTTACTTCACAGTCCTGGCCACTTTACTCAAATTTATTCTGCTACACAGATTTGCTCATTAATCGAGACCTGCATGAATGAAAGAATAAATATAATAAAATGAAATAAAAATACTATGTAAATTTTGACCAAGACTCTTAAATCTTTAGCAATCCAAAGTTTAAGTATTTTCAAGCTCATAATAATATAATCACCTACAGCTAAACCACGAGGAAAATACATTTTCTTAAATTAAATTAACACTGGACACATGGGGAGGGCCTTCACACCCTTCAATTTGTCTCCTTCTGTTGTGTAACACTCAAGATCTTAATTAACTGCCTTATATAAGCAGCAAGCTTAGTCATATGTTTAAGGATTTTACACCACTAGCTATATTTAACAAAACATAATTTGTTTTCAACACCAGAATTCATTTATAATGTAAAGCAGTGTAAAGAATATAAAAAGTATTCTAAATGTGTGCCTTTATTGACCCCGTGTGGCTTGTGTTGGAATTAACTTTTTGCATCTTTGTGATAGACTGCATATGATTCAGGTCACAATATAACTGTCTCTCTTTCTCTCTCTCTCTCGCTCTCTCTCTCTCTCTCTCTCTCTGTCAATGGGCCTGGGTCACAGTAATCGTGAATAATCATTATGAAAACTTGATATCATGACATCCTGGTATATGGTTACTGCATTATGGGCTATGGATTACATAACCTCACACAACCATCCCACATATCATATAACGTGACTTAAACCTATGCTTATTTATTCATTAAGCAATAAATCACTGACGCATTGCAACTTCAAATTTGCCAAATACAAGCCACTGTGAATCCTATAAATGACAAATATGTGCTCTGTGTGAGTCAGCCGGATGCACTGGGCCCATGGGTGCTGCTCCCCTAATATACATTATGGAGACATTGGAACCATTTTATTCAGGCAGGGTTATTTTAGAGGTTAACCAGCAGTAGACATAAGAAACTATTCCATAGTACTTGTAAGTTGTATTCTTTGAAAAGAAAAGATTCTAATATAATATTTTAAATGTTCAGTAGAGTGGAAAGGAGATAAGAAATGAAAGTCTCCTCCTCCATTTGAATTGACCACAAAAGCTCCGTGCTCAACAGTGTTTTACCCTTTTGGGCTGCAGTTGAATTTTTGTGACATTTACACAGAAAGAAAGTAAAGTTGGGTTCCTGAAGGATAAAACCCTCTTGACTTACTTTGGCTTCATTGTCCTTGTAGAAAGTCATATTAAAATCACAGTGGTTCTGCATTGATCATCACAGATGAGTCTATGGAGTGTCTTTTCACTACTAATAACATACAAGTACTTTATTGAAATGCATTAATAGTTTGCATGACTCAGCGTGATGAAAAGTCAATAGGAGGTCCTTACTTGTTTTTGGGAGAAGGGTGCGGCATGTACTTGTTTCTGCGGTGAGGTTATCACTTAGTCTGAAATGTTTTGCAGTTAGGCATTAAACATCTATCTAGTTTATTAAATAAAAGTTGTTTTTATTGCTCAAAATATCTTAAAAACACGTAAACTCTAAGGGAATATTCTTGGCAAAGCAATAACATTTCCAAGGAGACAATTATAGGTGACACACGCTCTACTAAAAAAGTTTCGCTGTGCACCTTTACATAATGGCTTCAAATGTGTTTACAGCATTTCATTCACCACAAACATAATTAGTGTGTATCTATGAACATAATTGGTTTCGTGTTTGGAGTGAGACTTGAATGTAATGTATGGCCCTCTGTGACGCTCAGCTCCGAGTGGTGAGTTCATGTAAGTGCAGTCAGTGCCTGTTTGATCCTGGCCGCTCGCCATCTAATCTAGCAGCTTTCTCTTTTCTGTGCGTATCTTTACTACCTCCATTAAATAAAGGCAAAATGCCACGAGACATCAAACAGCAAGTCACCACTTCTGCTGGTATTGTAAATCAGTGTGCGGGCTCTATTCATTTGGTTCAACAATAGTTTTCTGTTTGTGTTGTTCACCTCACAAGACTTTTTTTCTAAAGCTTCCGCTACAAATTACAGGAATTGTTTGGTTTGGAATACTTTATTATTTTAGACAAAGCCTTTGATGCGGTTGTCAAGACGGGCTTTTTGAGCTGGAGTTCACATCTTGACACCAACTAACTTCTAATTATGATCAAATTGCAATATTGTTAAAGCACGATACTTTTAAAAGTCAATTGTGCTTTTGTGGCACATTATTTAAACCCCCTTACAACATCTGCATAATTAGCTCAAGTATTAACACTTGTATTAAGGCGATTTTTAAACATATTAAACAAGTATTCATTGATTTATCATATTATATTATACATAACTGAATACCTTGTCCCTGTTAAAGCTGCTCTGATGCAGGATCCACCACCTGCTTTTCCTTGGAGGCATTAAATGTATATATGTATAGATACAAGCGGCTGACCCCACCAGGTCAAATTAGAGTTCAGATCTGTGGAGAGGCGATTCCGCTGACATTAAGAATGTGTGTTTTTGTAAGATTTTTTAGCAACTGTGAACAGTTGTAATTGAATAAATGTAGGATAGATACGTTTAAAGCAATAATATCTCCATGGAGACTAGTGGCATACCTCCCACAAGAAAAGTAAACTGTTGCAAACTGCACAAAAAATGTAAAAATAGAAGAACATTGCATATAATGAATTAGCAGTTAAACAGTTCGGTGGCACTATACATCTCCATTCATTTTGAAAGAAAATGAGTTGTTTTTATTGGGGCCATCAGTGATTACATTTTTTTTGTACCTGAAATGGAATGTGCTAAAGGTTTTGCTTTAGCACATTCATTAGTCTCACAACACGAGGAACGAAGCAGTGTTCTTTTCTACAATGGACCTTCTCATTATGAAAACACATCTCCCGTGACCTTGTGCCACCTGGGCAGAGTGTCACCTCTCGCCATCATTTAATGCAGGCTGATATCTTATTAGCATTCAACTGTGCCACGATCGAGCTAAGCTATGTTTAACAGATTGAAGAAAATATAGAAGCCATTCTGCCAGTTTCCTTCCAATATGCGACAGGTTATTTCGTGATTAGTCACGGCCTCTTACGACTATAATACACAGCGGACTGTAGAGTGTTCAATCTTTCACCAATGCTGCACTCTAATAGCAGCGAGAAGAGAAATATCCAAACCACTGTCACACAAGCATTCACTTCTGACAAGTTTAAAAGTACAGCCGCTCCCGTCACCAAGCAGACATTTTGTGTTTTAAGCATTTGGATGTGGTGTCTGGGTATGTGCTTATGTATGAGTGGGTGTGATGTATGATGAATGTAAATAGGCCTGTAATAGCTCCGCTGACCTTGTGCAAAACTCTAATTAGAAAGAGCACAGCCTAATGACATCCCAGGACTCCCACCTCTTTAAAATCCAAAGGAAAATCATTTGCTTTCACTATGAATGGCTGCTTCAAATTGTATAACATAAAGCATATATACTTATGGATTAAAGCATTTGATCATTTATGGTTGTAGACATGTTAGATTTTATGATGATAAATATTTAGTGAGTTAAATGTTTTTTTGGACAGTTTTATATGTCCATGCAGAACGCTTAGGTGTCATCAAAAGTGAATTTCTGGATAAAGCACCTTCTTAAATAGCATGAATGGTTTGGCTAATGGCAAGCTAAGAGACTGATCATAATGTACACAGTCTGACTGTAAAGTTTATTTACATTAATATTAAAGGAAACATGATGCAAAATCTACTACTCTGAGCTGTTAAAATGGTTTGCCCATGCCATTAGCTTACTCAGAGTTGTATTTTGAGTGATTCATGCATGTTTGAGTAATCTTGTATTGTCTTGCATTTGAGTGCTCAGAACATTTCCGTACTCAGAAAACCCCCATCCTGTTTTTTGTTCTTTGAATTGTTCATCACAGTATTCCTGCCGACTAAAGGGAAGTGACATGCACATAATTGTTAAGGTAAATCACTTTTCCCAACTGCCTCATTTTGTATTATATAAGTTTATTCAATAACACTGAATAACTTAAATACTTCACTGGGGAGGTTTAATTTTTGTCTGGCAGATGTTTTATTGCCGTGGCAGTGACAGGCATTAAAGGGGAGGACTCATAAAACACTCATTGTGTGATTTAAGTGTCATTCTCCCACATTGTATCACATTTAGGCTTTGTTAAATTGTAACAGGCTCTGTGTTGATTCACTGAACATACTCAAGCAGACAAGTCGATGTTCATGATACAGATGTGACAATTAGACGAACCACTTCCCCCTCATCAGACAAAGAATGTCACAACACTCACATAAAGAGCAGAACAGATTAACCCGACAAAACAGCCATTATAATTAACAATGTTAGCCAATGCAGTAGTTAGAGCTCAGCGTAGGGTTAAGTGTCAAGAGTGGTTTTCAAACAAGCTTGAAATTCATACCCTCAAAATTAATTTGTATTTTTTGCCAACAGCAGCAAGTTTATAATAGGGCTGAGGCAATTTAGTTGAGCAACTCAAATTTGTCCCGAAAATGTTGGAAAGTATTTTATCCTTGAAATGAGTCAATATGCTCATTCTATGTAAAGGTTTAGGTTCATTTGGGGCTGATCTAATTGATGTTATAAAAGTGGTCAAATTTACTTGATTACTTCTACTAATGTTGTTAATTTTTGAAAATGTTTATTGTTTTACGGTTTCACATCAAAATCTAATCTAAATAACAACTTCAGGTAGTTTAAGATGAAGACATTTCCTCACTCATCCAAAACATACATCAGTTCTGAGAAAACTGTTGAATTATATTCTGGTCAGTTACAACTGAATTGACCTATTGGTCTAGTGTCTCTTGTCCTCTGCTGGAGTCAATCTGTTTGTTTTTAACCTAGCTGTTTTGTTTTTTGTTCCCCATTTCTATTCAAATGAAGATAATCTGTTTTGACAAAGACTGCCTCTTGACCCTTCTCTCAAACCAAAATTTGCTCAAATTCAGACCTCATTATTCTCAAAGGTGCTGCTGTTCCTGAGGTCCCACTTGATGGAGAGCTTGTTTTGTTTCCAGATTGTATTACTCATTTATCTTTCATTAACATGTAATTGGTCATTTCAGCATATACTGTTAAACATTAATATATATGTATGTAGTACTGCAATTTAAATCTCTGATCTATAAATGTTACTAAATCTGGATATAAAAAGAATAGTGCTTTACATTGCAGGGACTATAAGAAACCCATAGACACATTATTCCTCCTGTATATCTGAGGTATACTGAAACAAAAGCCTTTAAAGCAGTACCACAAACAATAAAAGAGAAGGATTTTCTTTAAAGAGCACACACAGAGAGGGTGAAATAGCAGTGGTGAGATGACCGATTCAAACAGCCATAGGCACTTCATAATAACTCAGATAAGAGCTGCATGGGCAGAGGCCTGTACACTGCAGAACTGAGGAAATCCACTGAGGGGCCGTTGCATCAGAAACAAGACCCTGGCGTTTCTACTTACAAAAATACACATCTGTAAAAGAGCACAGTTTTACCATTGTATTCAAAATGTCATTAGCTTCAAGTAGGGCTGCACATTACTGTCATTTTAATACTATTACAACAATATTAGCAAATGCTAAATTGCAAAAACAGAACAAAGAAAATCATGGTATTCCATCTGACAGCAGTTTGTTGCAATCCTCGACTAATTAGAAAAAGAATGTGACCAAAATATAAGCAGTTCAGTTCACACACATTACACTGAAATTCTGGGACCTTGCTTAATTTACTAGAACTAACAAAATCAACAAAGGGAGTTTTGTACAAATACTCACATATCTATAAATCTCTTTGATTAAATGTTTGGGGGTGGGGTTTTGCCATTCAGGTTTAGTTCATCCTATAGTCTGTAATATACTTTTGAGAGTAAGTTGTTATGTATTTGAAAGTCACATATATGAGATGATAATAACTCTCTTTGATTCAGAGTTTTATTTTTATTTTATGTTTTCATTACATCAGAGAGTATCTTTCGGACACTCCACCAGAAAAGTTGCATAGTGTTGCTTTAACTGTATGTGTGACCATTGTCTTTTTGAACCCACTGCTTTAATATGCTTATGGTTATGCTTTATAGATGAAAACAGTAGGAGCACGTACACTCAATCTAATGAGCTTGTCCACACTATCACATTGACACTTATTATGTGTCAAGACTAGTTAAAACAGGACGAGGAGCAGACTCCCCCTTCACGCTCACACGGGACAGTCCCGCTAGCCCTCCTCACACAGCCCTGCTCTGCTCTGATCATCGACACCCGGACCACGCAGCAGCTGAGGCCCCCACATGAATCCCAGTTTGTGCATGCTCCCGGGGGACGGGCGGGGCTCCCCACTCCCCACTGCAGGCGCTGTGTGAGAGAGGATAAAGGTTACATTCAGTTTACATCATAAAAGGCAGGCGTGCACACAGAGCCCTTCAGAGAGAGGCTGGATCGGGCTCAGCTTGTGTCACAGAGCAGTAGACCCTCCATTCACCCAACTGCAGCTGTCAGTACATTTAGCCAGCCTTCAAATGATGCCTCCTCTCCTCTGATCAAGTATTTAGGAGAGGAGAGAGGAGGGCCGCCATTGTTGTTTTCCACCGTTTACTTTGGACACCAGCCTGTGCACAGTGGAGTACTCATAACATCCAGTCACTTCACTGTCAACATCAACAACAGCTGCGAGTGTGTTCTGGGGCTGGATGCTCATTAAAAACAAATGACAGAATAAAACTCAAGTGAATCGAATTAGGATTTAATATTTATAACACTTGGATTGTTCTGGACTGACGACCATTTTAGAGTCTGTAAACAATTGTGCCTCAAACTAAGCGGGTCATAAAAACGAACAGCTTCTATTGGAAATGTTGCATTTATCATCAAAGGCATCAAATTGTCAATCATTTGCCTGGATTCTCAGTTTCACACCATGAAACTCTTTGGTGACGACACTTCCTGCATTACTCAATGAAAATACAAAGTTCAAACTACACTTCGGAAGATTCACCATAGATACAGATATGTTTTATGCCATATGGTGGAGCATTTTATTCACAGCGATAAAATTTCCATGGCAACAAGCAGGTGGAAGCCTTCTTGCAGGCCATGTTTCAGTCAGGTTTGAGGAGATGCAAGCCCACTCACTGTAACAATGCATGTTTTTCAAGTTTTATCAGTGCAACAAAACATCCTTAATGAAATATATGCTTTATTTTAGTCTTTAGTCTTTTGGCTAAAGAGTTGGGTTGGGACTTTAACCATCACAAATCATACTGCATTTCCAAATCATCAAATAATAACAAATGCTTAACACTTTTTTCACTTCTCTCCTTTTGTACAATTGACTAGACTTATACCTATCTGCTTGTGCATATCTAAATACAAAGACATTATTCACAAACTATATAAAGGCATAGCAGCTGTTGAGAAAACATTTATTATGCTGCACCTCATATTTCTTTTGTTTATGCCACATTGGGCTTCAATAACTATCTACGCATTCACCTACAGCTTGAACAAAAACTAGCCCTGTATTTCTTACTCATAGCCATATTATAATGTGTCAGCCATTTGTGCTGGGTGGAAATTCAAGATGTGCTGTTTTGTTCTGTGTCGCTTTAGGATGACTCAATGCATATTTCCTGCTTGGTTACAGCATGAAGATCCTATATTTGGCAAAACTGAGTCTTGTGAGCTTTTAGCCATGAATATTGTTACCTCCTCAAAAACATACTCGGACTTGTGTTTTGTTTCATCCACACATGTTTGAGTAACCCTTTATTATTAGTCTGTCTACGTCTCCAAAGCTCAAAATGCTCAGTTCCACCTCATGATGTCAGGAACCTGTAATTTTCAAGTTAACAGCTACCTTTCACCTTTTGTTCAGTAGAAATTGGAAATTCCAGGGCTGAAACCATCTAAATGAGTTTAAAAACACTGTGGAGCACTTCTTGTATTACAAGAATGACATGACATCACAAGGTGGAACAGAGTGTTTTCTGTTTGAGAGAAGAACTCAGCCTAAATATGCAGAGTTTGTGTGTAAAACATGTGCAAATGAAACAAAACACAACTCCAGGTGTGTTTTTGATGAGAAAACAACATTATAACATAGATCAGAAAATAGGCTAATATGGGCCCTTTAAAGTCAGTGGGAAACAGTGAAGCGAAGATGAAGTTTGGTTGATAAAGCAGTACTCTTATTCTCTATCTGTGTAATTATAAACTAGCATCTGTATGCAAACAGACAGAGCTGGAGTTGTATTTATGCTTGGATTTAATTGACTCAAGAAGACGCAACCAAAACAAAATTATCTCTACACCAACAAGCAAAGTCAGATCACAGTTATACATTTGATGTGTTTTATTGGTCAGATTACAAAGCACTAAACCTCAATTGCTAGTTGTTTTGAGATAAATAGATGTAAAGTTATTCAGCATCTATCTCCCCTATGCCCTTGTGCTAAAGGTGGTTTATTTTTGCATATGTAAAATACACTCAAGAATATGAATGGATTTCCAGGAATTGCGTTGTAATCCTAAACATAGTGCGATCTCCCATGACATGTTATTATTGTATTCTGGGTGGCACTGTCAGGCAAAGTGCTAGATCATATTTACCATGGATGTAATGACGTTCTCAAATCACATTTTTTTGTACTTTCCTTCAGATTTTCTTTTGAGTGCGAGCACCCAAATGAGCTGTAGTCCAATTAGTTTTATCTACACAAGTGCGTCTCCTATGACAAACTATTCCAATTAGAAAACAAACAAAAATATTGGAGTAATTAAATGGAAAAAAAGTAGATAGATAGAGATGATTGTGTGATTATTCATGTGCCAGAGACCCCCTCATGTTTGCACCATTTGACACTTCATCATCAATAATCACATGTTTCCTGAATGCACCAGGTTTGTGCCTTCAGTGCAGGATGTGTCACCTTGGATTACAGCTTTACACTTTGAGTCACATGTTTCAAGCTTCAAAACGGGCCCACATGGAGAAGACACAAGAAGCCAGTACTTAATATCTCTTTTTGCATCCAAATAAAAAGATGGTGAGTATAAACATGAAAAGTATTGCTTCCAAAATATCAGTATTTGTGTTTTGCATACCTCTATACAGTCAACTTGTCTATGTTTATTTGTGTTTGAACACCTCTTTTAAAGTCCTTACAGTGGAGGCTGTGGTCTAATCGTTGCGTATAGATATGCTATATTGCCATACTGTGTTGAGCTGAGTATCAAGTTGGCCTAAACAGCCAAAGCAAAGATAATGTCTTTCTGATTCACCAACGCTGGATACTGTTAAATTTAAAGTTTTAGATGTCCTCAATGTATCAGACTTTCACCTATCCCTATGCTTTGTTAAGACTTTCAGCGCTGTACCTATTTGATTTTAAATATTTGATAGATTACTGACAGTCTATCCGTTTATTATGTATGTGTTTTAGAAAGAAAGAAAATAAGAAAGAATACTGTCCTGAAGTAGGGCCAAATTATTTCCCTATTGTTAAGTGTCAGGAGTGCCTTTCAAACAATCTTCAAATTCCTCCCATCACAAGGGCCTATAGAATGTATATATGCTACCGTGACTGTTTGAGCATTGTGGTTGTATCATGCTTAATAAGAGCAGATCCATTTCTCCATGTCTTCCTCCTCTCCGTCTCCGAAGGACTGGCCCTGTCTACAGCAGTGTCGGTGGCCTGATAAAGGGCTAATCCCTCACTCCCCCCATTCCTCAGCTGTATCCTATTAAACTTACAGGGCTTTTAAAAATTGACGTTCAGCTCAAGCTCTCGTAACCACTGTTGTAGTCCAAACCACACTAACCGAGACCAAGCTGTGACTGAGACCATCTTACACAGTTGAATGCATTGTACTATGAAAGTGATACTAGCCTATCCCAGCGATTAACACTAGGAAGACTTGCTAGTGATCAAAGTCATAAAAATAGCAGGTTATAAAAAGTCTTTCATAGAGATCTTGTCTCAATTAAACTGTAAAACTAATTGTGTTATAACCAAGTCTTTAACCAACAATTTTACGCTTTCAGTCGGTTTTATAATTTGTAGAAAAAGATTCACAATGACCAGAAGTACCAAAAGTACTATAGTATGATGATCGTGACCAGAAGTACTATAGTATGATGATCGTGACTAGAAGTACCACGATATGATGACTGTGACCAGAAGTACCAAGGCATGATGATTGTGACCAGAAGTACTATAGTCTGATGATCGTGACCAGAAGTACCACGGTATGAGGACCGTGACCAGACGTATTATAGTATGATGATCGTGACCAGAAGTACTATAGTATGATGATCGTGACCAGAAGTATCATAGTATGATGGTATATTGTGGAAATGCATATTTTATAATCCTTAATAAAAACAGTGGGATTCCTTTACTAAAAAGTGTTAGTTTATGATGTATATTACACATTGGTTGTGACTTTCTTTGCTGTGCAGTGATTTGGGGAAACACAGATCAACGATCTGAGCAGAACAGCCTACAGTGATTAGATCTGTACTAGGATAGGCATACATGGATTGAAACAGACTTCAGACTGTTCCTTATTGGTTATTTACATTATTTGTGGCGTTAAAGGTCTAATGAACAGAATACTTCATTCATGAGCTCAAAGCAGTGAGTGCTGCTTTTTCCTTAGATTCAGTGAAGTAAATGAGCTCTGTCAGTATTGTCAGAAGCCCATTTTCACAGTACTAATTCTGTCACTGTGGCATTTTAATACTGCAGTATACCTTAATAACAGTTATTGTCCCTTCCATAGTGAATACATCTAAAAATCCATCTTTTGCTTCTTTTAGAGAAATAGTCTTTCAATGTTCTGTACACTATATGTATGTTTTCTGCTGTATTCTATTGTCACTTATTATTTAGAACCGAGTTGTGGGCTCTGTGTTCCTGTTTGTCATGTCGTGGTTATTCTCTCAGCTCTTCTGACCTCATTCTCTGTATCTGGCTGTACCCGAGCTCTATTTTCTACTGTAGCATGCAGTAATGTCTGAAGTCGGACCAAATGTGGCTCTAGGTCACAGAAAGCCGCCGCGTACATAGCTGCTGCACTGGCTGTTCCTGTATCTCCTCACATTTTATCACTCCCTGTCGCTGTTGTGTGGTGTAGTCTTGATTTTTGGTCCATGTACAACACAGCACTAGTCTCTGCACACTCAAGAAAAACTAATTTTTTTCTTTCCAGCCAATTAATTTTGGTAGATTGTTCACTCAGTTTCCTTTATGCTCAACGAATAATAAAACGAGATATGCTAGACTGGTCCCCTTTTGTGAATTAAGATCTTGTCCCTTATACATTGTTGCTTGGAAGCATCTGTAACTCACACACGTTTAGTGCATATAAATACATTCATTATACATATGATAGCCTATTATTGTTATAATAGTCATTTGATTCCTTGTCATTTACATACAGCCCTATAAGTACAGCGGACCCTGAGTGTTTCCACTGCATAAAGTGGATCCAAAGTGGGCAGCTGGAGTTACCACCTTCCTTGTAGTGCTAGTCACACCCTCGCGCAGTCATTGGAGGACCAGCAGCACGCCAGTAGCAGCGCACGCCTGGCAAAACATAAACAATGTGAACCTCGAAAGGATGGGCATTTCTTGGATAAACAAGCATCTATAAAATGGCTCCTGCTCCAGCTCGTGTTCCTTATATCCAGCTGCGACTTAACCCTGACATACAGGTACTTAAAAGTCTCTTTTGACATGCAGAAATTGTCCACCCACTCCACCTCGGTGAAAGCTGGGACTGTCACATCCCACAGTGTCGTACTACGCAGCGTAGGCCATCTATAAAACGGTTCCAGCATCAGCAGCGAAAGTATCCTTTTACAGTGCTGTCTGTGTATCGCTATGCTGCTTTGCAGGAACAATCTGAACATTTGCCCCTGTCTTTGTAGTTGCCTCAGCTTCAGGTGCTCGATGACAGAAATCACCATCTTCTGTTGCAGTTTGTGCGTGTTGACAAGCGGAAGCATGATGTGCTTAAACTCAGCGTCGCTGTTCATTGTTGTGCCGCCATTGATCTGTGTTGATGCTCCTGTAGCACCGGTCTTTTTACAGCTGTCCTGTGCCTCCTGGCTGCACAGGCCTACGTCACGCCTTTGGGTGTGTCTTAATAGGCCTGTATAACGCCCCAAAAGCAATCAGGGCCATTTAAAATGGAAACACTCCGTGACTAGGGTCGCCCCCTCTATCTGTTCCATGCCAAGGTGGACTGTGCTAGTGGAAACAAGGTTTTACAGTCTCCTAGCACCGAAAAGTAAAATGCTATTTATTGTTCTGACTCTATTATATTCAGTAATTATAGAGACTCTTGCCAAGGCAACCAGTATAGTCCGTTTAGAGCTTGTGAACACAACAACAAACCGTCTGGGGGTGTGCTATGGAGTAGTGTGTGCTCCTGCCCCTCAACAGGGAGGCTGTGGGTTCAGTTTCAATAAAATTTCTATTCAATATATTTTTGTATAGCCAAAAGTCACAGTCGCTTTGTAGGGATTCACAAAATTGTTGATGTAACCAACCATTCTCCTCTATCTTTAAGGAGACTGACACACGTTTCTCCTAAGTGTTAGGCCTACAGATCAACCAAAATATGCATTAGTGGAATACAAATAAGTTACAAAAATACAGTCAAGTCATCTAAGACACAATCAACAAATGGCCTTTTCTGCATTTTCTGGTCAGTTTTGTTTTTACATCATCTGAAGCCTGTGTAGTGTCTTACGTTCTTTGCCCCTTAACATATAGTAAATAACAATACATATTAATAACTATATGTTTACAATCCTAATGGCATCAGTGGTCCATACAGATTATGATTACATTTGAATTTGAAAGATGGTTTCACATATACTTAACATCACTAAACAAATTCACTTCACGTGGTCTTTAAGTGTAGGTTTAGTAACGGGCAATATTTCTTGATATTTTTTGGGTTACCACATGTAGTGAGCAGATGCCGTTTTATTTATTATGTCTTTATGAGGCCTGGGTGAAATCTTGTGTACTGCGGAAGATGGAATGGTGTCTCTGGAGAAGGGGAGACACCTCAGCCAAGCAAAACGGTGGCCTACTTTGTTGTTCCCTCTCCTCCCTGCCTTTGAAAAGCCATAATCGCCCAACATTTGGCCGCGCTTCTTATTCACTTGATGTTCGACATTTAGAACTGTTCATATTTGTCTCTTTGCTTCATCTCAGAGGTTTCTTGGACCTTGTACCAGCATTTCTTCTATTCCAGTTTGCGTGTCGGGGATGGGAGGCTAAGCTAAACAGGCAGTCTATTTTTTGCAAAGCGAGCAGTGTGCAGCCAACAATAAGCAACTACTGTCACACGTGGCTGCCAACACACCAGTGCCTCTGCAAAATGTGATAAATGTGCTAAAATAAGCATTCTAAATATGGAGGTTTTAATGCCTAAACTTTTTCAGACAACTTGACCTCCTTTAGTATTTGTTAGCACTATGTTTTGGGGACTGTCTTGCACTTAACAACTGGGTTTTCTATTTGGGTTTTGATCATGTTTTCAGGTAAGTGAGCAAAGGGCCAAGGGCACAGCAGTTTGCCTAGAACAGCAACAGAACATCACCTAGACACATTGTATTTTTCTTAAGGCTTATGTACCACAAACAGTAAATAAACAATTGAGTGGCTTCTTAATTGTTATGGTGAGATATATCTTTGTGGATTATTAAAATTTTGAAAAATACTTCAGGTCTTTGCCATTTCAAGGTAAGGCCAAGAATTAGAATTCACCACCCCCCCTTTTTATAAGGCTTTTTCACTATTTTGTATCGAAATCAGCCTACCTCCTAATGCACAAAACTGCATGTCCTTATACTTGGTTCACACCCACATACTCGCATGTAAATTCAATTCAACTTGAAAGCTGTATACTTGACATTCCACTATATTCTCCACACTTTTCTTGTTTCCACATGCAAAGCTCCAGCTTATTTTAGGTGTTGTCGCTTTGAGCCTAATGAAATCAACCGAACATCACCACTGCAGGCCATGCCTTTTAGAGGATGCTCGCATTATGAGTAATTAATCTGAAAGTGCTATGATTAATCCTGCTACTTTACCCCCTGGGGCTAGACTGCGAAAAATCTCCTCTCCCGAGAACAAACAGCTCAGATTTAGGTCTTTAAAACGCCACGCACATCTCCTCACATCACACCAGGTCTGCACTTGGCATTGGAGGCTCCTAAGAAATCTGTGTTCATATAGAAAATAAAAAAATATGTGTTGCTGTGTGTCACTTTGTTGTGCATAGTATCTAAAAGAGGGCTGAAGTAGCCTCTAGGAACATATCAAAATGCAAATCCATGTTTTATTGGATCAGCATGACAGAAATGGCTCTTATTCACGTGTACAGTATGATACAGAAGGCTTGGCCTTGAAAAGAGAAAGATTTTTAATTTAAATAGACATAATTATCCTACTGGAGGCAGAATGTGAAATGGTCACAATGGAATATTTGCCACCCCTATATTCAAAGTGGATGACCTTCAAAAAATGTTTACCGTATATTTCATAATTGCCAATGAAACTTACTCAGTTAAAGGTTGCATTATGTTGTCTCCATGGATATCCTGTATTATGTTGGAATGTTCCACAGTATGGCATTAAACTAATCTATCTTGCATTTGTCCAATTACAGCTGTTATATTGCAAAAAAAAAAAAAAAAAAAAGGAAACATGCATTTTTACTGTGAACTGTGCCAATTTTCTCCACACATCCGACCTAATTGGGCTTGGGGGCATAACTTGTGATTAAACATTTCAGGCAATGCAATAATATCTCCATGGCCACAAGTACTATCCACCAGAAAAGTTACATAGTGCACCTTTAAGTTAGTATCTTTGTTTCACTGGCCCATTACAACAACCAAATTTCCCCCAAAACAATATGTATGTATTAGGGTTTTAGCTAGTTGCAAATAACTAAAACCATACTAAATAGCCTATTAAAACAGAAAGCCCAGAAAGCCCCAGCCATCACAATATCTTTTCCAATGTAAAGTAGATACATTTGTATTAAAGGTAGAAGATGCGTGGGATGGTCCTATTAGGTAACCAAGGACAGCACAAGGTTACATGCATAGCTGCTAACTTTCCTCTTGTTGTCCACATCACATGGCTTTCTTTCATCATATAGAGCAGGCCTCCAGCTCGTAAATTGATTAATGCAGGCCTTTCATTCTCGACAGCCCGGTGCCAAGATATGATCACTGCCTGGGTAGACGCTCGTGCAGTGGAGAGGCTGACACTGAGAGAGGCGCGCACGCAATAAATCATTCACTTTTGATGCTCTTCCTTACAGTAACTGAGACAGACAGGGAATTCATATTCTTAATGTAAGTGGTGCACAGGTGACATGGCTTGATACGGGTTGGCATTTTTTTGCCTATAAATCGCTTAAGTTCATTTCATTTATATAAACCAATTTGTGTTTGTTGGTTATGGTAAATGACTTTAAATTTTCTGTGGATGCTATACGTAAGGGTGGAAATATGATTTTTATAGACTCCTTATATTTGCTTTTGAATAATGTTTCTTTTTTTGCGCTGTATCATTTTATAAAAATAGATGTGATGTTTACCAAAGCAGAGAAAATTGCTTTTAGGAATAAATTCACATTTCCAATTCAGTGCCACTTACTAATGTTAAGGACAAGGTGGCAAATTGGTTATGTTTTATGCTATAAAATCAGAATAGAAGGGTACAGCTCTGCAGTTGTTTTTGGAGGGTGTTGGGCTTGGAGGGACTTATTTTATAGTATACATCTGTATTTAAATGAGAAGAAGATAAGAAAATATACACAATTTTACAGTGTACTTGTAACAAACTATTACATAATCTAAATCACTTCAGTTGTGACAGATACTGAAATGGCACATCTGTGAATCTGTGGAATGTTTGTATATATTAATATAATGGTAAATACTCAGAACTTGGTCTGAGTTAAAGGTGCACTATTTAACTTTTATGGTGTTATTCTGCTTCACAAAGTATCAGATGCAATGTACTATTCCCATATTACACCCCAGCCCACTATTCCTATATTAACCTGTAGTTCATGCAAGAGGACTGAAAGTATAGAGTCTTTTCAGTTAGCTGCAGCCCCGTTAGCTGCAGATGAATATCTATGCTGGGCGAGTGTTGTGCGCTGCCCCTCCCGTGTGCTTTGTGTTGGATGCCCCCCTCCCCCCGACCTGCCTGAGTAATGGCCTGCGTCGCCTCCTTGTCAGAGCGAGAGGGGCGGCTGCATGGCCCGCCCTGTCCTCCTGTTTCCACGCGTGTCCTTTCAGATGCTCAGGCAATCCCAGCTGATACCTCTATCGACCGCGATTCAGCCGATAGCGCCACACTTTCCTCCCTTCATTCTTTCTCTCTCTCCCCTTACGCTCCACTGCCCATTTCTAATAATGTGTAATTCTCCCCAGTGTCAATACATACCAATTCATTTTGCAATCACGTTTCCCCACCCCTCCAAAACTCCACAGCAGTTCAGAGAGTGTCAGAAAACGTCTGAACTGGGATAAGTCATGGCGGGGAATAAGTTCTGCATGGTTAAGCAGCATGAGAGAAGCGAGCTAGTGAGCGCTCTAATAGAGGAGTGACTTGTACAGATGGAGGTAGAGCAGGCAGGAAACTGATGCATACAGAGCTGGACAACAAGGAACTAATCATGTGGCACAAAGGATGGAATATTCAACTGTGTTCAGAGAGCACCCCATAGTTACAGTTATGAAGCCAAGTTATGATTGGGTAGTGAAAAGATAGTGAAAGGTTTAGATATTAAACAACCGACTTTAATAAAAGAAAAAAGAGTCAAAGTGTTCAATTTGCAGCTGGTAGAAAGTGGTTTAACAGAAATGTCAGCTTGCTTTTTCTCAGAGCTTGCGATTATTTAAATTGGTAACTTTTTATCAGGTTTTACCCCCTCATGCAATTTATCATCATTATCATCTCATTATTTATTTAGCCTTTGAACCAGGACAAAATCTCCGGTGTAATCAGTCCAAAAAAAATCAATCCATTGATCTCCCAGCAGATTCACTAAAAGACAAATTACTTTCTAAGCTTAGAATTGGGCATTTTTACACTATTGTTATGCCCATTTTGATACATACTTTCCATTTGTCCAGGCTTGGGAAAGATAAAATCATACACTTCATACACTTTCTTAAAGCATATCTGAACCCTATCTGATTTCTGGAGTTTATATAATTATCAAAATGTCATATGAACAATTAGATCTGATGTGAGTAATTTGATTTATTTCTGATTGTGCACAAGGTAAATTATGCAACACAAAAAATCGGATGTAGCAAAGACAAGTATGATAAAGAAAACATTAAGGATTGAAAGTTATTTTAAAATTCATTGTACTTTAACTTCCAGCAGCTACTCTAAAAATCTATTGATTCACTGCCATGTCACCAGTTGTTTTTGCTGATGAGATTTAGCTTTAGAGATCTAATTATTGGGTTATCAGATTAGTCTTTTTATTTGATTTTACTGGCCATATAAATATAGCCAGTGCCTTCTCCTAAGTTAAAACGTCCCAATCTCCAGCCTCCCTCTCAGCTCCTCATGAGTGTGTGATCTGAGTGCATCATTTGGACAGTGTGTTGCAGCTGTATCCCGTTGCATCTCTGCACATCGATATGAGCTCCTCGGGTCTGCTCCCTGACAGCTCACCTCGCTGGCTCCTCCTCTGCACCATAAATCCTCTGTGTTCTCTGCCATTGAATCTCTATAGCATGTATTTATTCACTCACATCCTTTTCTTCTGCCTTCACCGTTCCCTTGTATGTTAGCGCCGTGCCTGTTTTCTCATCCTCTGTCTCTTCTTCCTCCCTCCCTCTCCTCCGCTTGCCCTCCCCTCTCCCATTCGCTCTCACATACACACACAGACACACACACACACGTACTCGGAGCTGTGCTGGATCACAGCTTCTCAATACAGTATGTCTTCAAACGAGCTGCTTTTCCCTCGCTTTCATTAGACGGACGCTCCAATCCAGGCGTGTTTTTCTACGGGGGCTGCTGGATCTATTAAAGAGGCGTCGGTGCTTTTAATTAGCATAATTTTCGCTGCAGCAGTCCGAGGCGGCGTTGGGATCGCTGGGATGTGAGGGCTGGAAAAAGTCACCTGCCTACTGTTCTTCTTTTTGAGATCTGGACTGTCGACACGAATAGCGCCCGGACAAGGTAACAAGGAGAGAAGGAAAGGAAACAAGCGGTAAGAGTAGGAGCCTCGGTAGCGGTGATGTTGGTGACGGCGGTGAGGGGGAATGCAGCACTAGTCTTTACTGCATGAGACTGAGCAGGTGGAGCGTGAGAGAGGCGCTTTTTGAAACAGACACACACCGCTACATCTGCGCCAGAGCTCGGGGTACTCAGGTTTTTTTTTTCTTTCTGCTGAGAGCAAAAAGGGAAGCTGCTCTGAAATTCATTATTTATTTTGTGGATTTTCTCTTTCTTTAGCGCGCTGCAGCAGTCTCTTCTCCCCCTCCCTATCTCGGCTGGCTCTCTCTCTCCTCTTCTCCAGCAAGGGGGGAACAAAAGCACTGGTTTCTGCGTTAGCCAGCAACACTACATCGATGATTATTTTTATCAGCCCGTTCAAGTCTTTTTCCGGCTAATGAGATGTGGCGTGTCCTCGTGGATGTCCCCCGGCTGCGGTGCTTGCACAGAGGGCTACTGTCTTCACCTCACCCCCAGCAGTACCTGTGGGCGATGGAGCCTCTTATCAGAATTCTTGTCACATGAGGAAGCTACGTCCTGCCTCTTCTCTTTGCTAGATATGGTGAAGCCTGCTTGAATCTCCACCTGGATTTGCCACCCCTCTTTTTTTGGATGCATTTTTGTTTGGAATAAACTCATTGTACTTTGATAGCCAAAATGTTGAGTAGAAGAACTTAAGCTGCAGTTTCAGTTCTTTCCAAAATTAATCCTATTTTTACACTTTGGGATATATTTCTGACTAAACTAAGGATTTGCTAAAGAATGAAATCGATCACTAATGTCATGCTAATTGGTTTTCAAACACCACTCAAAACCACCCGACTGGTACGCATGTGGATTTGATGTCACCATGGCGCCGGCACCCTTCGCCCCTGTATTGGGCCAGCCGGGCTTGAGCCTTGGCATGGGCCTCATGTACTGCTCTAGACTCTTCCTGTGGTTCGCCCTGCTCACAGTGTTCCCCATTCAAACCGGGACAGCACGTGTGTCGTCCAGCCTCAGCACCACCCACCACGTCCACCACTTCCACAACAAACATGGCACAGTGCCAATCGCTATAAACCGGATGCCCTTCCTCACCAGGGGGGGACATGGTAAGGCCTTTGTTGTTGCGCTGCTGCCCCTATATGCCAACTCCATAACTGCTATTTTTGCACAATAGAAATAATTAATGGGTTTGACTGTGTGTTGTCGCGTCATGGGAAATTTTGTGATGTGAGGGTCTGCTGGGAGATGTGTCTGTCTAGTGAAATCCAAATGCATAATGAATCCTTTACACTAGCTTTGTGCATCATTACACACCCTTATCGGCCCATCAGTATCACTGTAGCTCGGCCTGTCCCCCGCGCGGCTCTCCAGGATGCAGAGAAAGCACATATCAATGGCACGGTGAATCATCCAAGCAAATCTTTATCTTTTTTCTGTGAGATTGTGTCTGTTATAAGAAACAAGATACATTCTGGTACAGAGGACAGCTTCATATTTACAAGCCTCCAGTGCTTTTTCTTAATCTACTGTCAATTAAAGAGTGCAGTGGATTGATGTCTTCTTTACATGGGATTATAGTTATGACAGTTTAATTGGCTCTCTCAAAATGCTGACAGTGAAGTCGTTACCCCTTAACACATTTCGCTTTGAAATTTCAGACCAACGTTCTCAGGCCTGATACTTTCATAGTTTGCACTTTTTGTAATAGGGCCAAAAATATGATGAATTACATCTGTGCTATTATAGGCTATATCATTTCAGGTCTGGCTTTTTGCAGGAGCGGCACAGGCTGCGATCAAACAAGCCCACAGTAAAACCACTTCAAAGAACACGCTGATAAATTTTCAATTACCTTTATTGTAGATATACTCCTGTAGGTAGTGGTCCAGTGTTTGCTACAGAGCTATTCCAGTCATGTCCACAGTAAACCAGCCCGTTACACACATGGTTAATGATAATTGGTAATTTGTCTATCACCAGCACTGGGCGGTTATGTAATGGTTTACAAAAACTCCCCTGTTCTTTTGAGAACAGTCTCAAGTGCCATTTTGATGAATAGGAACGTATGATTTTTCAGACACATCCATTACTCTCCTGGATTTGCGTTTGAGCGTCAAGGCTAACCAAAGACGCCTATGAGCCCAGAGCTATGGCTATTTATAGGCCGCCTTCCCGGATGCAATGCACACAGCTACCATCCTAAACACACACTCTATTAATGTGTATACCGTGTGGTACAGGTAACAGTGTTTGGGGAGCTTCTGTAGTTTACATTAATATACACAAGGTGATGTAGGCAGTATGGAGGCCTGGAGAGTGTCCAGTCCCAAGCCCGGATAAATAGAAAGGATTGGATCAAGAAGAAATCAAAATAAAATCCCAGCACAGGAGTTGAAAGGTTTGATTTGAGACAGATGGCATGATGTGTGTGTATTCCGATGAGCTGGACAAAATGATGTGTGGATTAAAATTCTATCTTTAAAAATGGCTCTCCAGCGCCCCCTGCAAAGTTACAGTGGGCCAAAAACATTTATCTCCAACATGACACTGGAAATATTGAATCACATGTCAAGCTAAGGTTGATATACAGCTCTCCCACTGCTGCGTGCCCTTCCGCGGTCGCAAGGGTTATGAGGGCCCTTTATCACTGCTTGTAGTTTTAATCTTACTAATTATTTTCACTGTATTTTCACCACAAAATGCCTTAATTTTGCTTTTAGCAAGTGCAGCTTTTGTTTCATTTTTATCAAAAAAGGCAGTGGAACTAGAACCCAAATGTTCCCAAGGGCAAGTTGAACATTTTAATTAAAAGTTTGCACCTGTATCTGACAATTTGTTTCTCATATGTATGGAGATTATCTAGTATAAACAATTAACTTCATTTAATTAAATTTTAAATAATGAAAATAATGTACGTTCAACCCAGTATCACAGTGCTCTCATGAAAATAAATATCCATTCTAGTTACTATGGGTATTCTTAGTAACATCTGGTAAAGACTCTTCCAATTTACATTTTTCCATTTAGAGACTCACTTTTCCTCAAAAGTCATTTAACAGTGGAAGGGAAATGTTGCTGCAGCTACAAAATACAAAAATGAAATGAATCTTCAAAGTTGTAATAGGAGAAGTTGGCATTAGAGTCTGTGACCAGGCTATTACATTTTAAATGAGCCATAAAAATGTATGTGGTTACGATGCACACAGAGAGAAACACATCCACATGTACCTTATATTGTGTGGGAATGTAAATTAAAAATCTATTATTCCTATATGTCTGAGATATGTGTCTAAACAGAAGAAGCATTTTGTAGTGAAATCATATGTTGTACATAAAAAAATATTCTGATTATACCAAGCCAAGTTGCACAGGAAATCTATAATATTTTATTATATATCATTTTGTTTGCTTGTTTTTGACTAGATGTTTTACTCTTGGACAACATCATGATTACGATTCGTGTTTTCTGAATGCTTCTAATAAAAGAGCAATTATTAATAGCCCCATACAGTAGGCTGCATGTCTAGCTCTTATTGCCCCTCAGTAATCTCATTGAAACTAATTGTTTTAGTTGCAAAGTACCAAAATCACTTCACAGTGGGACAGCGACGCACAGGTTTTATTTCTTTTTTTTTTTTTTGGACCATCTCTGTTAACTCAAAAGAAGTATCATGGGTTGCCATGGTTATTTAATAAAATCGTAAAACATCTCGGAAGATCAGATGAACTTTACTATGGAGGAGGTTGAATCTCATGAGCTATTGACGTTTGAGTAAAAAATCAGATAGATACTTGCGTAATTAATTCAAATAGTATTATAAGGGAAGAAATACAAAGAAAAAAAACGATTTTAAAAAAGCAATAGCTTCTCTAATAGCATAGTGGTGTTAAAGGTGTTTAACTAATGACTGTAGGGTGTTAGTACATAGTAGTAAATGTTTTAGTGGCACCATTGGTGAAGATAGAGAAAGAAGTATTAGAAGGACT
The DNA here is from genome assembly GCA_000787095.1 of Periophthalmodon schlosseri. Taxonomy (NCBI): domain Eukaryota; kingdom Metazoa; phylum Chordata; class Actinopteri; order Gobiiformes; family Gobiidae; genus Periophthalmodon; species Periophthalmodon schlosseri. Next base: position 5,472 of record KN478163.1, on the reverse strand, counting down.
TTAGTGGGCTACTACTTGTAATAGTCATGTCACAGTTGTAGTAACAGTGCAGTACCAGCAATCGTTCAATAGTTGATACACAAATGTTGGTATTATTTGTTAGGGACTGGCTCCACAGACTTGCCGTATTAATATTCAAAGTCCTTTCAACTGTCAACAGTTACATCTTTTGAACTGAATTATGGCATCACGTTCTGAAGTGATTGTGAACAAATCATTTCACTTCTGTTCATTTGTGCCGACAGAGAAGACGCTGTACCTTGTGCCAGTGTTATGAGGATAGGCCCGGTAATTACAGAGATATTAACCATAAACCAGATCAGCAATCTGACAGTTTAACAGCTCAATAGTAGTTGATACAAAAATGCTAGAAATGTTTTTTACTTGTATCTGCGTAATATCATCTTGAGTTACAATACTTTCCCTTCATTGGAAACTTCGAGTACTTCATCCATGCGACACTCTCACACAGTTGGCATTGTAACCCGGTCGTGTCGTGATTTCTCAAACTGTCCTGTTCTGGTGGTGGGTGTACTGCTACTGCTGCTCCTCTACTTCACCCACTTCATTTACAAAACATGATTTATGCACCACTCATTCAAACTATCTCTAGTTTGCAGTGTGTGAGAGCCCTGACCACCATGTAACCCAGAGTCCCCATAGACCCTGCACTGTTTGTGGCCCCACTTCCTGTTCTCATTCTCTCACATATTCAAAAATGTTCTGGAGTTTGTCTGTCAGTTCAGGCCAAATCTTCTGGAGACACATTGTAGGAAATGGCACTCTCACTGACCGTATCTTCCGGGACAATTCGATATTTCTACACTCATTCTTGCTTTAACCGAGGAAACTTTATCCTAAGATCAATGTTGCAGTCTTGTTTAGTGGCTCACTATCATCCAATGCAGCGTCTAGTTGTTTTCTTTTTGTTTTGTTTTTTTCAAGAGCCAGAGAAAGCAAACGGACAGGGCCATCGTGAGGTCTATCAGCGAGCGCTCTGTTTTCTCCAGGTCACATATTACATTACCCTGAGGGATGATAGCGGAGCAGGCGTGCACACAAACACCACCAAAACTGGGAAGAACAAGTTGTAGGGACTAGCAAGAGACATTACACCAAATATAGTTTTACTTACTAAAGTGAACCTAATATTTCACATTTTGATTTATGGCACAATGTAAAACTGCTTTGAATACTGAAATGTAAACCAGTCTGGAGCTCTGTCCTAAAACTACAATAATAATACACTGTTATAGCATTTTTATCTTTTATCTCACTTTATACGCCCTGGGAGAAACTGCCTAAAGTATGTCTCATTCTATTAGTATGGTATTCTGTATCTGACAATGCTAAAAAATCCTATTAAAAGTTACATTTACAAGTTACATTAAAAGTAAAAGAAGAGCATTCTGTTTATCATTGTCAGATAGAGCCAAAGAGGCAAACAACAACCATCGATGTAAAACATACATCTACCATTTTAAGATGATGAAAACGAATTTCCCCCGAAGTAGAACATCTATTTCCATCACTGTAAGAAATATAACATATAACAATATAACAATGGTATATACTTTCCTCTTTGTTTTATATGTATTAATTCCTCTGCACTTTCACTGCGCGTAAACATGAAATGAAAAAGGCATCATTGTTCCCGGGCTTCAATCCTCGCTGAATAAAACTGGGTACTGAGCAGATTCTAATGTGAAAAACACAGATTTGTTGCCTGTCAATTTTGAGCTCGGGGTCTTGTAGAATCCGCAGCAGCTTTTGCTCTGCTGTGTTTACGCGCTGAAGGTTAGCATTGAACTACAGAGATAAACTTGTAATTAAAACAGTTTGGCCTTCATTGTCCGCTAATGAAAACGTGAGAGTTGAGAAATTTCGAGTAAACTTGACATGTTTATTTGCAAATATCAGCACGTTTTCTCAACCATTCTTCAGCATCTCTGATAAAAGTGTCCTGGTATGGTTCAGGAACAAAAGAACCAAATTGGAGCAAAATTACAGCCATCGCAATCCAAGAGCTTTCTCAAAAATCAACCATAAAAAGCCTGGAGTGTGCAGGTTGAAGTAAGGTCGTGAGTCACTTGGCATTTTGATTTGTGGGTCTCGAGGTGGAAAGTTTCATAAAAAACATTGGAGCTGAATAGAATACATTAACCATTTTTTATGCTTTGTTATCTGCAGAATAATCATCACTTCATATGAGAGAATGGACCGATAATGAAATACTGTATGGCAACAGCAATGCTTACAGTCCATTTCCGAACAAAAAAACAAACATCTTCAAATCAGATGTTGGTCTGAATGAAAGATATAGAATAGGAAAATGTAAGGTTTCTGTATTGCACTTCTGGCTCAATTTCAGAACTAACAGAAATGTGATTATTGATACGATACCATTGTGTTGTATGTTGCTACTGAGACACTCCAGATGATAAGGAAGGGCATCTGACATAAAAACCTAAATCACCTACTATATAAATCAAATTGAAAATGGCTTCTGGATGGGAGACGAAACATCTTGATCACAAAAACTGTGTCCAGATGACCATTGTTGAAACCGTACACTAAATAAGTAATGCAACCACCCACTTGATTGTCCCTAAATAGTATGACTTTACAAGGAGTCAATGTGACTATGAATAGGGGCTACAAAAGCCTGATCTGGTTTTTAATGCTTTGAGCTAAGGTGAAAAACAAAATGATTTGAAGTGTCATAAATGCTACAGCACTGATCATTTGGTAAACATCCTCCTGATATCATGATACTGTTACATAAGTACAGTTAATTTATCTTTGTACTTGAGATTCAAGGATGTGAGTTTCATGGTTATAGTGAACCAACTCAAAGAGCCCAGACGTTAGGCGTTCTCATGCAATGTTAAAGTGATTCTAGTTCAGTTGTAATGCAGTGGTAAAGTAACATTTTGTTCCTTTTCTTAACCTTTTTGGTAAATATCTTGAACACCATCTGTCATTTAACTACCTCTTTGTGAAATGATCAGGAAGTGTTTTTAATGCAATACTATACTCACTATTTTCATTTATTTATTTAAGAATAGCCTTTTTAAATTATCCATCTCTTTTTCAAGGAGGTAATTATAGTTTTAGTAGATTCTGTGCCTTTGTGAGATTTTGTAACTCAATGGAAGGATCCTAAGCCATTCCTACTGTACTTCACATATAGTTTTTTCCTCTACATGAGAAACATTGCAGAACTGGAGACCAGCACACACAGTGCCCAGAGCACCTTTGTCAAAAGTATTCTGTTCCAATAACCACCAATGTCTCTGTCACTTGTGCCGCACAGGCAGGGAGAATACAGTATTTTCATAGTCTTGCTTATGACTTGAACTCTTTTGCCACAATTCAAATATTGAAATGCCAAAAAGAAAGAAAAGGCTTCACGTTGTTGAAAGAAAGGGGGGTCGTCCAAGGCACACTGGGCTGCAGGCATACAATTTTAGACCTGACACAGCGGATCCATCGTTTCAATAGAGAATGACTACACACTATAACGCAATAACATTTCAACTGCTCTGGCTGCCTTAGAGTGTCCCAGTTGTACTCTAGATCTTCGCTGTGGATTTTAATTGATCCACATTGACATGATTGATGTGATGTCTTATGGCCATATTTACCGCTCTAAGGAGATGATGCCAGATTGGAGCTTAAGAAACATATTTTAACTCGACGGCCACATATCTGTCTTGTCGAGGCACTGGGCGGCACTATTCATTTGAATCATTTCCCTGAGATGCATTTAATGTCAGTGGGAGAGATCAGCTTCAAATGTCTTAAGTCAAACGACAAATTCAGTTTATGTTTAGGCATAACTCAGCATTTTCACAAAATTACATCTTCTTAAAAAATTAATGTGTTTATCTGTGTATTCGATCAGCTTTGTTTTGACCTAAACGTCTTTTTTACGTTCAGCAATGGCCTTCACTGCAAATTGTGAGCTGTAGATCACACAGAGGAAGTAATTGACTTAAGTGCTCCAGGGATCTGATACTTCAACATTACTCACAGTCACAAGTAAAAGTATTTTACAAAAATTGGCACTACTGCCCCTACAACACTCAGAGTCACTGATCAAACTGCTACTATTACTACTACTAGTACTACTACTACTACTACTACGGCTACTAGTGAAACTGGAACAGTGACATAGTAACACATGAAGTTAAAATGTTTCTTAGATTTCAAAAACATTGTTTAATGATAGACTAATATGTGTTTGATTGGTGACGATGCACAAAAAACGTATGAACCATATGAAAATAAAATATCTCATGGATAAGTTGATGTCAAAATTACAATTGGTATGTGGCTGTGGCTTACAGCTTGTGGTCATATTTCATAGATACCATGTTTGTGTTCTCCGCCTATGGAGCAACAAAACAAGCCCTTAACCTTAACCTTCAACGTCAGCATAAATAAGCAAAAAATTCATTTTTGCAATAGCTTCAAAAAGTTGTGCCATTATTCATCCCCAAAGACTTGATTGTTGTTGTTGAAATTAAGCCATAAGATTGATATGACAAGCTTGGGCCAACCCCTAACAAATAATGAAAGGATTCAACATTTGTGAATTATAAGTTTGGAAATTTCTATCAAAAAAGTAAATCTTGTATAGAGTTATATAGAGTTATATAGAGTTATACAGGCCCCTGCCCTCTATCTGAAACTATGATATAATCAAACTCTTGTTTATTACATTGAGCTGACTAGTCTGTCTGGAGCACTTGCATATAGTTGTCAAGGCTTCAGTTACAACCTTTTAAAGGGTATGAATGAAAATGTTTCTCATACTTTTAAGGAATTATTGCTAATTTAAACTTAACTTAACTTAACCCTTTTCCATTTGCATATGATTCAACAAGGCATCACAATCTCCCACAGTCCTTCAAAAAATACCTATTGCCTGTCCCTCCAAGTCTCTTTTCTGCCACCACTGATAGATTTTGCCAATATTTGTGTGATTCACGATTGTGTCTACGCTCTTAGTTAAAAATGAAGCGTCCTGTAATATTACCCATGGTGCATCTACTTCATCATTTAAGCCTCGCTATACTCTTCAGTGACAGCAGGCTAACACAGGCCATCGCTGCTGCACTCAAAACTGTTGTGCATTATGCAAATTAGCAGCAGTGTCTCCGGTTGTGTTTTGCAAGTCCTATGAGCCACTGTGCTACATTGTATCTTGTGTATTCAGCGGGCCGCAAATGAAAAGGACTGCATGTCGTGAGTGGGTAGCGAGCGTTTTGGCACAGATAGATAATCCATATTGGTGCAGTTGTTGAACAAAGAGCTGGAAGGAGATGACAGTCAAGTTCAATATTCTTATAGAAAACGATTCAGGGAATAAAGCCTCAAATGTATGTATACATGTTCAAAATAACCACTTTGCTGTTGTTGTATGGCCCATGCCATTTGATTTCTATGTATTTGGCATGTCCACCT
>KN478162.1:1657-16217 GCA_000787095.1 Periophthalmodon schlosseri | reverse complement strand
CTTGTGTGGTCAGCGATCAGTGACAACAGCCCCATCAAAGCGTGCATTGGTCTGCAGTGTCCCAGTCCTGTCACTTCTCATACCCGCATCCTGCCATCCTCAGCTGTCTCATCTGTCCCTCTGCCTCTGTCCTCCTGTCTCCTCCTCTGTCCCACAACCTGCACTGTCCACCTGATCTCCCGCGGAACACGCACGTTGTCTTGGCTTGTCAAAGTTTAAAGATGCTAACTTAGGCTAGCATTGTTTTTCATTGCCTGTGTACTCAAAGTGCAGAGTTGTAGATTGTTCTTGGACACAGCCTAACATCTGGTAGTGGTGAAAATAGCCTCCAGATTGATGGGTCCACCTGTGCGTAGTCAAAAGTATTCTCTCAGGATGGAGTTAGTTTGAGTCCAACAGATTTTCACAGGCAAATAGGTGCCACAATACCAGCTGTTTTTAGTATAAGATTGGGCTTTTGCTGTTAAGATACAAGGCTACTTTTGGATTCAAGAACTAATTAGTACACTCTATGCAATGCACTTTATGCACTTGTTGCGGGCAAGTACATTTTGCTTATAATTATGTACTTTATTGCTCAATAATAGGTCAGTATGATATGTGTAATTGTTTTTTTTTTTATTTGTTTTTTGCACAGATTCCTAGAACATCAACATTTCTTAAGGCTATTGGCAGAATGAATATGATGGAGGTCAAAGGTCCCTGTAACATACAGCTCTCACAATAAACATGGGAGTTAAGTTTCCAAGAATTGATTCCCAATAATGAATGTTAGTATTCTAAGAGCAATGTTCATACAGGCCAGTGTTTAGCTCTGCATATGGTGTCAGTTTTGTATTTCATACCATGCCCCATGCACTCAGAGGAAAAGTAGCGAGTTTCCCATATAACTATTCAAGGCACGGCTACATATGTGCACATTTTGTCAATGTGATGACAGTTAAGTTTAATTTCAAAATGAGATGATGTATTTCAAATGTATTCACAATGTGATTTTAAGCCAGATGCCTTTCCTGTCACAACCATCATTACTGTGGCTGGAGTGGGGAGTGTGGTTGAAGTGTTACTCAGGGACTTTCAAGTCATCAATGAGAATTGTTTTGTTTTAGCACATGGACATATTTTTTGACTTTACTTACTTACTAATAACAGTTATTTTGTTATTTAGTTTATGTGGGTGTGGGCTATTTCATTGTATTGAAACACATTTATTGCATTTAAAAAAAAAAAAAAAAATCCCGCAAGCCCATTTCTTAAACCATTGCACTACCTCCCTCGGCTCTCTCCATCAGCTGTAAACTACACTGGCTCTTCTTCCAGCATGAATAGCCCAGTCCTTGTGCAGATCCTTTACAGAGGTTCAGGGCTGCATGCGGAGAGCAGGATGCCATTGAGGCTATAAGGGCTGCAGCACCTGGCTCTGTGCACATCCAGCCTCTGTGCTCTGCTTACTCCCTCAATGACACTCCATTCATCCAGGATCACTCAGTCTTCAGGTGCACCCGCTTCATTCTCCCAGCTCCAAACAGCAGACAGGAGCGCTATTGATGCTATATTTATAAGCACCCGGTTGCAGAGAGGAGAGGAGCGGAGCGCGTTGATGTGTTGCAGGTTTTGTGCTGTGTCAACCCATCATTCTGAACCAAACTCTGCACCATACCTATACTGCAGCGGGTGGGATATTGCAATAGTTGTTTTGGAGATATGTACAATTAGAATATCGAGTATTTATAATTAAAACTGTTCAAAATGGCAACAAAAAGATGATTAAAAATATAATGAGCAGAAAACTGATATTTCTGCATTTCTTTTATACTTAATTTTATGGTCCATTCATTTACGTTTTGTGAAATATTTGAACCTCAACCAAGACATTCACGGGCACATTTAGCACATTCCTGATGCATTTTTTAAAATATTGTCTGAATATTGTTATTGAGATAATGCAAAAACATGTCACGTCATTTTTGTCATAATAGCCCACCCCTACTGCAGTTAGCTCCAAATTCACAGCTATAACTGCTCTAGCCTCGATGAGCTTCATTTGACTGCGACTGAACGCTATGGGTGACGTCACACTCCCTTAGTTCACAGTCTATGGACAAAACAGATATTTCAGGAGGTAATGGCCTTTGAAAACTGTGGAAATTGACCAAAAATATATGCCAGAATTTGAGTATCAGTTTATCTCACATTTTTGTTGATGTTTTGGCATCTGAAACCAAAATACTTTCCAAGTGCCTTTTCCAAGATATCTTATTTAAGCCATATGTTTATTAAAAATCTTTCCTTGTCTTGTAATTTTAATAATGCATAGCATACTAGCCTATATCCCACTTGACACCAACAAGCATTATGATTGAATGAAGTGATGCGCAGTGTCTTTGTTATCTGTACCCCCAGCAACACAGGGGGCTCCTGAGGAAACATCTGGCATATCAAACCTACCCTCCTCCATCCTACTTCCCAAAAATCCCTTTTATAAACACCACATGCTCCTCGGCTCTATGCTTCCCAAAAATAACCAAAGTCAATTCGGTGTGATGGCTTTCCAATGCCTCAGCACTCCTCACTTCATTGATACAAGGTCGGATGATGCACGGCTCTTGGACACAGTTCAGGCTGGGTGCTGTTACAAAAGTTAGACCACTAGAGGTTTTTGATTAGATTTCACAGAATCATATTTGGAAAGGGTCACAATTAGAGTGTGAATGTTCGCAACGTTACTGGCTGGGAGCAAGTTTTGGAAAGGAGATGAAACAGTAGTAACTTCTCTTGGACTTTCTGGATGAAAATATATTCTAAAAGTGCACGCATCTGTTAAATCTGAAGTATTTTGTGTCATTAAAGTCATTAAATTTACTGTCTTAAAAACATGAAAAACAGAACTAGTTAATTTTAAATTTGCAGTGGTCCAAACTTATTCAGAGGCCAGAGCTGAGTTTGGCTGTCACAGTAATGCTAACAACAACTAGCGTGCTAATAGCGTACTTCCTGATTATCAAACAATAAAACGTTTTATAATTAAATGCAGACGGTACACCAGGGACTTATTTTGATCTCAAGAGCTGTTTGTATACATCTGGGCAAAAAAAAAAAAAAAAAAAAAAATTCATTGGATAGGATTGCACAGACAACAAGAACTTTGTGGACGTGTAAAAATATTTAATTTAATATAAAAATTAGAAACTGAAAGTAAATATAGACTAAAATGCATGCACTTTCTATGTAAAAAAAACCAAAAAACTAAAGGCTGTCATGACTATTTATGAATGCCACAGTGCTACAAAGTATAAACCAGGCACAAAATGCTGTCTCAGTGCATAAAAAGTAGGGCAGTAGTGTTAGTTCACATACACTAATTAAGAAGAAACAGTCCCTTAACAGTCTTTACATGCACACCTAATTATTCCAAATGTAGAGGTATAAACTGTTCTATTTTTGAATTTCCATAGTGACATTGATAAAAGTCACTACAAGCCCATAAGGAATATACCATGGTTAGAATGAGGACAGAGACTTCAGAGCTCAGCTGACCTCTGCAATCATACACTGCTTTAGCTGTTGGCAATTCATCCGGACCACATTCCTAGTATGCTAGTTTCAGTTGAATTTGTACAATTTTATTTATTATTATTTATACTTTCATCAAGCTATACTTTCATCAAGCAATGCCTCTCAGCATGGTGATACTGCAATGTTTTATTTCTTTTTTTTTACAACATTACTATTTGCTGTAAGAAACAAATTCATTTTTACAGTATTTATGTTACTGTAAACCATTACATGCACTGGCTGTTTATGAAATACCCTCATTTTAAAGGTGTACTTTGTAATTTTTCTGATAGAGGGTCCATCTCCATGGAGATGTTATTGCCCAGGATGTTATGCAGTATGCCATTAAACTATAGACAAGCAGGTGGCATCACCAGACCAAGTTACAGGTCAGATTTTTAGAGACTCAGACCCACTCAGAGTAAAAGAGCATGTTTTTCAAGGGTTTTTGAACTATAAAAACACCTGCAATCGAATAAACGCAAGATGGACAAGGTTAATGCCATACTGTGGAACATTCCAGCTTATCAGTATTTCATTTTTCTTTTCACACCTCTATTCTTCATACACCATTCTTATTAACCAACTGACTGCACAACTTGGTATTGTGAAAATGAAGATAAATAGGTTTAAGACTCCTCTGGTCTGTATTGAAGTGGTTTTATTTAGCTAATACAGACTCTGAGGAGATAGGAAGCATCTTGGTCTGAAATAATTAGCTGCTGCTCCTTTGTGAGTGTAGCCCGTGTGCGACTAAACTCATTTCATGGCAAAGGAAACAAATGGTTCCCTGAAATGCCAGCGTCACAGTGGGAGAGGAACCTTTAGCCGCTCACACTTCACAGCCTAATTGCAAATAAATATCACTTTTATGTTGCCCGTGTCACATTTGTTTGGGGCTATGAATAACCTCTTATCGTGTTATTTTCACAATCAGCATAATAAAGAGACGGCAGCAGAACGGATCCCTTCACAGTGGCACAGTGTCAGAGCAGGAGTGAGATGCCATTTACTTCAAATTGGTTTTGTTTGATACATGTTTACTGTCTGTGACTTTATGGTCAGTGGTTCGTCCTTCATATTAAAATGGCTAAGTTTTATTCCCCTTTACCCTGTCGTTCATAAGCGCATATTATTGGTAATGCACCATGTAAAATATGACTAATGATCAACCATTTATAAAACTAATTCAATGATGGTGCATTATGGAAATAACCATGGCCAGCAAGATGATTTCTTCACCAGAATCCATCTGGCCCTGGTCCTGCTGTCGCTATTGGCCTGGAACACCAGTGGATCAGACCAATCACAGCGAGCATCATGGTTTGAACGGAAGCCAAAGGTGAAGCGCCCAAATGAACCAAAACAAACATGGCGACGCAGATGGACGTTCTTCAGCTTATTTTGCAGACTATTTTGTTTGTGAAAACGTGCAGAGGGAAGCGCTATGTGCTTTTGTGGACGGGAAAGATGTATTTTGAGCAATAATTATATAAAGCTCTGATAACTAATGTATAACCGTTGCATGCAACTAGTTCAATAAATCAGTCGAGATTGCCAAAATGTGACTGAAATTTTTAGCCAAAAACATTCACTTTTAAGCTCCCATTATCCATTTACGTTTAGGATACCTGTACACAGCTCACGCAACAGTTCTACAAAGAGAGAGAACACCCCAGCTTTGCCTTCTGCCCCAGCGCTGCAAAAGTGATGACGTCCAAAATGTGGCTCTTGTACGGCTACCCGCAGTGCTGAAGATGTCACTGCTCAGGGGGACAGCGGCTGATTCAAACACACTGAGACAACTCACTACTCTGCGCCCCGCCATTTTAACAAACACAGCACTTGTGACAGATGTGCAACCTTGACGTCTCCCCTTTCACGACCACGCATCCGTAGCTTTGTATTTTGCCTTGTGTCTCCGCTCCACTGAAGGCTCTGTGTACTTCACTCCACTTCGGATTGCATCAGATTTCCCAGGCAGGATCAGTGAGGGATTAGTTTTTTGGGGGGAACAGAATCAGCTATCACCCTGCTGTCTCCATCTGATACAAGCCATGCACACCTGCACAAATGTGGGTGACACCTGTGCTAGACTTAACTTAAAAGCCTGTGTTCTGTCAGTTCAAGTCAGACTGCAGTGCTCCTGGGTGCCTCTAGATGGCACTGTGGAGTTGCTGGATGCCATGGTAGCCACAGCTTGCTGAAAGCCACTACATTCCATGTTCCATAGAGTGTTAGAATGCTCCGTTTGACTCCTATGCTATCACTCTCTTTGTTGGTGATTATAGTTTTTAAGTGCAATTGTGGTGATATAGAATGCTACTTTAGAAAGCTCATAGGTCAAACCCGATAATAGAAATTAAACTGGCATCTACTGAAAGATTAATTTGCAATTAAAATACATGATACAAACCAAGTTGCACTCACTGGTCATTGCGCAGAAAGGGTAACTACTATGTAACTTTGCTGGTGGAGAGTCCGCTACCTGCTTGTCTCCATGGAGACATTATTGCTTTGCCTGGAATGTTCCACAGTATGGCATTAAATTAATTAATGAACATTTCTATGGTAAATGTGACCATTTACCATAGAAAGTGCTTTTCCACCTTCAAGGCACTCAAAGTGCTTTACATTGAGGAACCCATTCACACACACATTCATACACCAGTGTACGGAGACACTAAGGTCGAGGTGGGTTAAGTGTCAGCATGACAATGACAGCATTCATTTTTGGGAGCTGGAATTGCACCGCCAACCTGTGTGTCAGTGGATCTGACCGCTCAACCAATTATGTTTATGTCAAGACCGGGAGTCGAACCGCCAGTCTTCGGATCAGTGGACAAACGCTCTACCAACTGAGTGACTACCTCCTTGTAGACAAGCAGGCAACATCACCAGGTTAAGTTACAGGTCAGATCTGTGGAGAGGCAATCCCATTCATAGTTAGGATACAGTTTTCTTCACTGTATTTCTGAGTAATAAAACACCTGTAATTGAATAAGTAATCAGATAAGTTTAATGCCATATTGTTGAACATTACAATACAAAAAAATAAGATCTCCATAGAAACAGGCAAGTCCACGTGAAAAGTTACATAGTGTATCTTTAACCCGGAAAGTTGTTTTGATCTCCATGTATTTATTATTTTTTTCAGTGAGTAGCTTGGTTAATTTTGTTAATTAGAATGAAAACCTCAAAACTGTACAAATATCTATGCACAACCCTGAGTCATGCTTGTTCCTTCTGTAAAGTTGTCCTTTTGATACTTCTCAAATTGCTCATTTATTTTGTTGGCAATAACGCCCAAAGCTTGGCTCAACAGTTGCACCCCTCAGCTGTATAGTAAACCAACGGGAGATTGCGAGAAGCTTAAGAGGAATCACCTTGATGCAACCTCTGCAACCTCAAAGCCCCCCTTAAGTAAGCCAAGGTCACCACTGGAGGAGGGTGGGCCAGCTTTCTGCCTGTCTCCCCCTCCCAAATGTGTTTCATTTATTAAACTCCTCTCCTATTTGAACCAAGCAAGAGACAGCAAGCAGGAGACAACTGAGTAGTTCATATTAACCATGCAGTATGTTTTGATTGGTGGCAAAGGTTCATTCTGTCTTCAGTTTACATTTCTTTTGATCAAATGTGTTTGTTTACTTGCTTTACATGTTACACTTGTGAAGTAGCTAAAACATTCAAAATATTCAAAGCAGGGAAACAAACACCCCTGTGTGACAGAAAGAGCTGGACTTGTGTGTATGCAGGGGCGGCGCCAGGGGGAGCTTGAGGGGGCACTAACCTCCCCAGAATGGTCAATGCTCCCCCATAGCTCCCCAAAGATTTTTGCCCCACTTTCATAGCACATCCAATGTCGACTAAAAATGTTCAAATGGCAACAACAGTGTTCAAAATGAGACTATAATAATAATAATAATAATAATAATAATAATAAAATCCATATTTATCCATATTTATTTTCATATAAGTCTGTAAATTAACATGTTAACTGAGTGCCCCCATTGAAGAACTTAGCGCCGTCATAGCTCCTCCAACCAAAAATGTCTGGCGCCGCCTCCATGTGCAACTTACTACAATAAAAGAAGTGGCACATATACATTCCAGGTTCCACAGAGCTAATCCAGGGCCAGGCACATTCATTTATGTATTTACTAAGACAATAAACAATCACAATATGGTCATATGACATTTCTGTGCCAAACCAGGGACCTTTTGGCCAATAGTATTTGTACACAACAATGCAAACACTGCAAGCTTCCTGATTGGCTGTCAGGTGCGTTGCACAGCTGTGCTGCACATCCACATTGACTTGATGCTTGACTATAAACCAGCTTTGAGGTGGAAGATTTTATCTATTGCTCATGCTTTGTATTGATGGGGGAGTGTGCAGTGCCCATATGAAACCATCAGGACCGGCCCAGTTTTTAAGCAGACTAAGCAGCTGCTTAGGGTCCCGAGGCCACCAGAGGGCCCCCATGAGCCCATACCTTTCTATTGAAAATAATATGTAACGTTTTCTTGGAAACAGAGATTGTGTGTTTACAGCAGCCTAAATATCCCTCTCAAACAATTACATTTGTTTTTATCTATATTAGCAAAATATCTGCTGCTGCCTACATTTGTTTTTGAGCCGGGCATAAGTGTGGGCAGCTATGTGTTTACGCCAGTTTAATGACCCCTTCCTCCGAGGTGCGCTGAGGCAGCTGAGGTACATTTGAATGGCTCTCTTACAAGTTAGATTGAAAGTTAGTGATCTTAAATTTACCTAAAGTCTCAGGCAATGCATCAAGAACATGAGAAGATGATTGTTTTGGGAAAGGTGGTTAGAGGACTCCAAATAACCTGTTACTTAGTTATTACTCTAACAGACATTACATGTCAGGATAAAACAGTGAAGCAGGACGTTTATATAATACGTAACGGTGAGTCAGCTTATTACATTGTCTGCTTTTGACTGTTGGCTTTTTCTTTCACAATTGGCCATCAACTAGTCTTATGTGAATGTTTAGGCTACCACAGGCTGCTCCTGTTATCACATTAGTAATGTTGATAAACCACTGTCACATTTTGCTGGACAGCATATTGTATAGGCTCATTAATATGCACATTTACGCTAATTGTCCGCTAATAAAGTATGCAAATTTAGGTTGTGTTACTCAAATGCTGACTGGAACGCATTAAAATCCACCAGAAACCAGGAAAAAATGTCTAGAATTTCAAAATTTTATAAATATAGTGGTAACTATAGTAGTTGTGACATTCTGGATGTTTTCAGTCTGATGTGGCGGCCCAGAGTTCAAACACAGACCTGAATATGCTTACAAACTTAAGAATTACAATGCTAGTAATCTTTTTTAAAAATATAGGAATTTCCATTTTGATTGCTACAACAGTTTGAAATGAACTAGATCTGTTTTTTTACAATTTGAGAATGGTAAAAATTAGATACGGCAACTTTATGTGCTGCAAGTGGCAACAATAGATGAAGAAATAATATTTTAAAACTGTGAATAATTAGCGCAAGTCAAGCTATTGTTGTTGACAGATGGTTTACATAAATACACTATACATTCTTGAATATTAGATAATGAGGCGTTATGCGAGCATCCTTGGAGCTGTCGTTCATAATTGAATTGATTTTAGCATAACAGAATCAAATCCATGGATTAAATTAGTCAGATGACATTAACATGAAATATTGAGTTGTGCTGACAAGACAAAGACAGCCACTTAGTGTTGTAGTACAATGTTCTGTCTGCTGGTGTGGCTGTAATGAAGATGGATGAGTTGCTTACACTAATGTGAGAGCAGAAATAATGTTGTCATGTGGAGTCCAGTCTCCTGTGGATCGGCCGCACCAACACATAAACATGCTCTGCCTCTCGCTCCATACGGCAAGGTTCTGTTGGTGCCAAGTACAGTGTTGGGCTATAGACAAGTTTCACATATGTATGCAAAAACTACTACTACTACTACTTTCTTTAAAAAAATCATAGAAATGTATTCTTATATGACATAATACACTTCTGTGCACACAATTTCTATTCATGTTATAACGCTGTTCAAAAACATACCTGGAGTTTTTGCTTCAAACTTCTTTAATCCAATTTACAAGATAGTCTCTCCATATGGTGATTTCCCCCGGATTGTTACGCAATAGATCTGCAAGCCTAAAGTTTTTAAATCCATAAACCATCACCATAATAAATAAAAGCAATATATGTATATATGTGTAAAGCTTATTTTAGCTCCAGCTTTGTACATAAACAAATCGGTGCAGTATGATGAAATATCTCTTAAGTAGTCTGGCAGATATAAGATATACTGGCTCCTCTGTGAGTTTATCGATTTAACAACGTGCAGCAGAGGCTGGAGACTTTTGCTGTCCACAGTCCTTGCTTAAAGAGGGGGTATTACACTTTAATGGTGTATTAATTGCTGACACATAAAAATGAAAAATTGAAAAATTTAATTAAAAACCTAATTAGTTTCAGTTTCATTTTTGGCGCCGTTGTACAAGAGGAGGGCTGAGCAAGGAGGGGCTGTGCGGTGGGAGCATGGGGAGCACTGCAGAGAGCTTCCTGGTTACGTAGGCTTGTGGGCGGAGCCACAGACAAGACACATGGTCTTGTTTACCTAACCAAATGCAGAATTCGAATAGTGCCTGTGAGAGACCGCAAGATCACTCAAAAATGCACTAATTATTCAGAAAACGACTGCAGGAATTTCTTTTTGGTAAGGGAGCAACAGTATAACATGGTAGGAAGCTCAAAAAACATGATACCACCTCTTAAAGGTGAGGATTGGCTCTGTGTTTTGGAGCAGAGTTTTCCTCTTATGAGTGACATCAGCGCCGCGCAAATGACACAGGGCTGGTGTATTAAAGATGTGCGTGTGCGTATACATGAGGAACCGTGCCGTGCTTTGACCCAGCTCCTCCAACCGTGCCAAAGTCCGAAACATGCCGTGGGATAGCGCTAATGTTAGTCGTATTTACTACCAGCTGTTGTGAGTGTCAATGACTTTCACATCATTTAATCAGCAGGGTCATTCAAATAAACCAAAACACAAGGTCCACCTGTACGTGCGTTTTGATTACTATTAAGCTGCTTCAAAAAAGTTTACCGAAAGTCATAACTTGTTCTTGCATGATGTAACTTGCTAGTGTAACTGAAGTTGGACGTTCCCTGGAACTGTAAAAGAGCATAGATGGGGGATATTACGGAAGTCCCAAAAATCCATCTGCAAAAATGTGTGAGTAAAAGAAAATACATTTTGCTTGTTATTGTCAATTCCCAGTTGGGCTGTGACTGTGTACGTCTGCAGAGGCCAGTGATAACACAGCAAAAGGGACTCCACACCTTATCTCCCCGGAACAGTCCTTGTACCCTCTGATTTCTCCTATTTTCAGCAATCGAGAAACTCAAATAACACAAAACACTTTTTTCATTTTAATTAATATAACAATCCCCATTGTCACACTCCAGACAATGCAGTTAATAAAGGACACTTTGGATGACAATGTTGATTAGGACTAAAATAGAGGGAGGATTTGTGCGTACATTTTAAATATTTTTAATGGACGTCTGTCATAGCTTTTGCCGGATGTGCTTTGAAGACAAACACTTATTACAAAATCAATTACTGGAGATCATATGTGAGTGTTTCTGGGGAGGACGATAAGAGCGTTCTCATCTGCGGTAGCATTCGCTTTAAGAAAACATCTTTGAACATTTCGTTTATGTGTTTTGTACAGGCAGCGATTAGCCCAGAAGTGTATGTGAGGCTGCTCTTATAGGCTACTAATATATCTATGTATAGACAATTCATATAACCGACTGGTCAGTTGAACACAGTAAAAATATATACACTATAATGAAAAAAGTGTGAAATTGGTTTGTTAAGCTATTTCAGACATACTAACTTCAGCCACTAGATGTCAGTAAAGGAAGAAACAATGATAATAAGTAGTTGATGAAATATTGGTGCATTTACAAAACGCCCTATCCTGTTTATTATTATTTTTTTGCTCGGTTCTAACCAACCAATGCCCCTTCTTGGCGTGGTTCGTTTAGCCTTTCTTTACCGATATCTGGTACTCTGGTCATCCTAGCCATGGATCCATACACCGCACAATACCAGATTCTGCAGAGTAATGACAGCAGACCTCAACCAAGTAAAACCGAGCAGAGAATAGACTTGAGTGGGCCTGGTGGATTTTTACCTTGCCCAACAAGAAGAATTCTCGGGATTTATCTTCATTCATCTTGGGATTTATGAATTCATAAGAAGCCCCGGGGCCTAAACATGGCCACCCATTAAAGTCAGTGGGCTGTGCTCAGTGACACATGTCGTGAGTTTATCCTTTACGGTACATAGGTACATCCAGTCCTGCCCTGACCATGGACCATGCGCAGTTGAGCTACCCCCCATGAGACTTTGCACGACAAGAGTGACCAGAGCAGAACAGCCGCAAAGGAGGCAAGGGAAGAATAAATAAATAGTAAATGATAATGTTTCTGCTTCCAGGGCGCTTCTGAACCACGTTCTAAACCTGTGGCTCGTTCATGACAGTTCGGCTCATTCGCATTACTCATATGCTCGTTCATGTCGTACCACGTGACTGTTCTAACCAATCAGTGCTTGAGCTTAGCTAGAGTGGACATAGAGCATAGCCTAAGCTAACGAATAAAAAGCATTTTTTAAGACAACAGATGGATTTTGAGTTGAGAAAAAGTTGATGATCTGAAAATAGGTCAAAATCGCCACAAAATTCGACCTTTGTGAAAGCTGTAGGTGCCCTGTTAGCTGAACACGAGCAGTTTGTGACTACATTTCGCTCTATGAAAAAAAATTCCTTCTGGACAGAAGGGATTTTTTCACTGTAGTACCAATGAGTGGCCACTAATCCAACTCGAGACAGCTATAAGATAGCAATACCCTATCCAGTTATTTTAATAGACCCATGGCTCATGAACTCATGGGAGTCCATCTTGAATTGACTGTCCAAACCACTGGACTACCAGTCCCATCTATTACATTTCAATTTATTTTTATCGAGCCCAAAATCACAACAGCAGTCACCTCGTAGGGCTTCACAAAATTATTGATATAACCAACAGTATATTAGAAAATCAAACTGTGAAAAAGTTATATAAAGACAAGCAGATGTAAAAGACAAGCAGATCATCACAGGCTTACACAGATAATTTGTAGAACTCAAATCAAGAGTACTACACATCTACAATCTACAATCTAGCTTCTGCCAGGTTAGGTGTACATTGGATTTATAAGTAGTAGCTCATATTGGTTCATTAAAATCTAACCTTTAGCCTTGGCATGTACATACCGCTAAAACAAGTAAAAAAAATCTCAATTACACAAAGCCAATAACTCAAACTCCTGTACCTGACTGAGAAGGCCTAATAATAGTGTTCTTTTTACGGCGTGCACTGGATCATTAGGCAGCAGCAGCAGAGGAGACCAAGTGCCGTGTGGTGACAGTGACATAGCTGGTGTTGTTAGCAGAAATACAGGGCTCTTTGTGCCGGATGACGTGGCCGCCCCCCCTCACACATGTCCGCGGCCCCCATGATGAGTCACCTTGCCCCAGCCCTGAATTTGTCCAGCTCAATGGTCTGTTTAGGCTGTACGGCTGGCAGAGAATATACGTTCTATGGGTTTTCTGTGGCGGGAGGCACTTAAACATGCTGACATGCGCTTATCTGCTCCTGCACGAAAAGTCAACCTGGGTCTGGTGCCTTCTACATGGGGGAACATGTAAGGATGAAATATGAAGAAACATGTATTCGGTCTGGTAGAGTTTATCTGGTCAAATCATTGTCAAGTCTGTCAAGTATAAGCGTAGATTTATAGGTAAGGTTTGCAGTGTATTGCTTCTATGACCATTTATAATGTTTGGTCCTGATATTTTTTATATCTTGACAAAATAGATGACAGTGACTTCTAGTAAAGCTCCCCTGCACGATTGTGGCTCTCTGTGAGTGATGGTGGGAAAAATTGTGGGTCGTACCTCAAAAATGTGGGTCGTGGTCTCACAGTGAGACAGGGGCAAAGAATGCACTAGGATGAGCTGCAACTGATATAAAGGTGTTGGATATTTTGGTCATCTTGGTCACAGAGTGGGCCCTCATTTTACTGTGTCTACAGTCCATCTCTGTGAAAACATGTGACCAACAGTAAACACAAGTGCACCGTCTAAGTGACAGCAGAAGAGTACAGCCATGAAGTGGGACATTCTCTCCCCATTTTTTTTTTCATTTTCTAACTTTTACAAACACGATGACACTGCGAGCATGTATTGCTAGCCTCGGCTAACCAACGCAACTTTGATCTGATCATGTGACCCATCGCATGTGTAAATGTGTTCTGTCTATAGACTGTATATATAAATGGCCCCTGCTAGCTGCTGCGTTACAAATAGAAAGTGATAATGAGCGCGCTCCCATCGACTCTGGCTCCAATTCACTTTACATTAGAAAACTGTCGCCCCTCTCTCTGTAATTGAGAACATGGAACCCATTTTTATTTCGCTATTGTGTCAGTAACTTAAGACATGAACGTTAATAACAAATCAAGCGCCTTCTTTTGCTGAGGTCGGTCCTGCTAGCTTTAGCTACAGGTTTGATTGACAGCATTGCTAAACGGCGCTAAACCAGCCGTGCAGGCGTGAACAGCTGCACCACTCCAGACTGGCTCTTTGGTTGCTATGATACTCGCGGTCGTTATTCCAAATATGGAACTCGGCTCCAAATTTGCCCCTATAACTGCTGGCCTCGATGAGCTTCATTTGACTGGAGCCAAACGCTATGGGTTAGTCCACTTCTTTATACAGTCGATGTTTCTGTCTTACACTTTTAAATTCCTCACGTCTGTGTAGTGAGGCATCCAAAAATTGGACACCAGGCTTTGTTTTTTTTTTTTTAATTTAACCTTTATTTAACCTGGTAAAATGAACTAACTAATTATCATTTAC
>JACM01015535.1:0-14383 GCA_000787095.1 Periophthalmodon schlosseri | reverse complement strand
AGTAGTAGTAGGCTGTTTGATGACCCAGAAGCACTTGCCTATTTTTGTATATTGTTGATACGGTCAGATGCACCCATACCTCCGCTGCCTCCTCGCCCACCCACTGCTAACCACTCTCCCAGATGGCCCTTTAAACCTGCTCTGTGATTACTCAGGGGCATCGTTAGCTAAATTAGCGCATTGATTTGTGAGGATTATTTTGAACGCTGGTGTTAAGTCATTTGTCCGGAGTGGCTCAGCGGACGGTAAACACACTGCTATGGTAATGTGGGCTAGTTTTAACGGCCCACTGTAAAGATGCTACGGCAGCTTTTAGTGAATTAACCTGCTGTCTATAGGAGGGAGAGGAGAGGGGGCGAGGAGGAGGAGAGAGGCTGATGAGGAGAAAGAGGAAGAGTGAAGAGGAGGAGGAGGAGAAGGAGTAGGAGGAGAGAGGGTGAAGAGGAGAAAGAGGAAGAGTGAAGAGGAGGAGGAGAGAGGGTGAAGAGGAGAAAGAGGAAGAGGGAAGAGGAGGAGGAGGAGGAGAGAGAGCAAAGAGAAGAAGGAGTAGGAGGAGAGACGTGAAGAGGAGGAGAAGGAGGAGAAGAGAGGGTGAAGAAGAGGAGGAGAGAAGGTGAAGAGGAGGAGGAGAGAGGCTGAAGAGGAGAAAGAGGAAGAGTGAAGAGGAGGAGAAGGAGGAGGAGAGAGGGTGAAGAAGAGGAGGAGAGAGGGTGAAGAGGAGGAGGAGAAAGAGGAGAGAAGGCGAAGAGGAGGAGGAGAGAGGGCGAAGAGGAAAAGGAGGAGAGGGGGCGAAGAGGAGAAAGAGGAGAGAGGGTGAAGAGGAGGAGGAAGAGTGAAGAGGAGGAGGAGAGAGGGTGAAGAGGAGGATGAGTGAAGAGGAGGAGGAGGGGGCAAAAAGGAGGAGGAGAGGGGGTGAATAGGAGAATGAGGGGAGAGGGTGAAGAGGAGGAGGAAGAGTGAAGAGGAGGAGGAGGAAGGGAGGGGGTGAAGATGAGGAGGAGAGATTGCAAAGAGGAGGAGGAGAGTGTGAAGAAGAGGAGGAGAAGGAAGAATGACGAGGAGAGAGGGTGAAGAGGAGGAGGAGGAGAAGGAGAGAGGGCGAAGAGGCAAAGGAGGAGGAGGAGAAAGGGTGAAGAGGAAGAGGAGAGAGCGCGAAGAGGAGGAGGAGAAGGAGAAAAGAGGGCAAAGAGGAGGAGCAGGAGAGAGGGCAAAGAAGAGGGAGGGGACTGATCAGCAAAAACATTATGACCACTGAGGGGAGGTGAATAAAAGTGTATTTCGGTAGATGCAGATGTACACGCAGTAACCCCCAGACCAAACCTTTAAAGGAGAGGCCCGTATAAAGAACCTTAGTGCTCATTGGTCATAATATTTTGGCTGATCGCTGCTTTCCTAAGTCTGTATGCAGCAAAAGCACAGCACGTTATAATGTGATGTTACCTGGCAATGACAAACAGCACGCAACTGACACCCAAGCAGGCCAGCAGAATATACATCCAGATGTCGGGGGAGAGGGGGTTGAGGAAGGAGAAGACCCCGGGGTTGGTGCCGTTGGGTTTGCGGTAGAGTATGCTGATGCCCAGGGTCATGAAGGGCTTGGAGAAGTCGATGACCTTCTCCCGAACGTACGTGATGGCCAAAGGAGCTACAGCCAGGTCTGCTTTCTGCGAGGAGAGGGGGAGAACAGCACACAAGCGTTAAGATGTTTAAAGGTGCATTGTGTAACTTTTCACACATTGTGTTATAATTTGGACATTTTAAATCTCAATATTCATCTAAAATGGCTTAATAAAAGAAACAAGTTCGCTGACTTGTGAACACAGTTTGACCACAGAATGACCAGAGGTGATGGATTATGGCCTTACAGAAGAAGTCCGTTGTTTTACCTGTAACGCAACTGAACAGGCAAAATGCAAACAGAGCATTTTTGAGGCTCAGAGATGAGGAGCATGGATGAAGCAAATAAATACAACTCCAGGTATGTTTTTGATGAGGGGGCAACGGTATATTTAAATTTAAAAGGTCAAAAAAGTCATTTGTGCATAATTTGTTTCGTTTGAAGTGTCAGAAATCAAGATGAATAACTATTTTACATTAGACCTCAAATCTAACCGTGTAACTAGAATATTAACATATACTTTGAATAAAATGAAGATACAAAATAGGGTAAAAATACACTTAATAGTAAAACTAAGGATACAATGCAGCAAAATAACTTTACTATGGGGTTACGGAGATGGAGGGAAGAGGTAAAGGGCAAAGGTCAGTGGGGAAGGAAAGGAGAGAGGGAGAGGAGGAGGGATGGAGGGGGTGAGAAGGAGAAGAGGAAGTCGCAGGAGGAGAGGAGATGACGATAAGCGGCCTCCGGGGGCCAATAAGAGGAGAGGAGTAATTGGACTAATGTTCCTGAAGACAGATGTTAGATCGATGCACTCAGAGTGTGCTCACAGCTCACGTGACACTGCCTCAGACTGTGGGCTTTCAATACTGAGGAGACGTAACCCATTTCTACAGTTTGCATGTTCTCCCTGTGTCTGCGTGGAGTTTGGATGTTTTCCCTGTGTCTGGGTTGAGTTTGCATGTTCTTCCTGTCTGAGTGGAGTTAGCATGTTCTCTTGATGTTTGTGTGAAGTTTGCACATTCTCCCTCTGTCTGGGTGGAGTTTGTTCCTGTCTCTGTGGGAGTTTGCATGTTCTCCCTGTGTCTGTGTGGAGTTTGCATGTTCTCCCTGTGTCTGGGTGACGTTTGCGTGTTCTCCCTGTGTCTGTGTGGAGTTTGCATGTTCTCCCTGTGTCTGGGTGAAGTTTGCGTGTTCTCCCTGTGTCTGTGTGGAGTTTGCATGTTCTCCCTCTGTCTGGGTGGACTTTGTTCCTGTCTCTGTAGGAGTTTGCACGTTCTCCCTTTGTCTGGGTGGAGTTTGGATGTTCTCCTTGTGTCTGTGTAGAGTTTGCACGTTCTCTCTTTGTCTGGGTGGAATTAGCATGTTCTCCCTGTGTCTGTGTGGGTTTCCTCTGGGCACTCTTTTTATAACTTTCAAAAGCCAGAGTCAAGTTTTGCTGTCATGGTAATGCTAACAACAACTAGCATGCTAACAGTGCACTTCCTAATTCTCTGAGTATAAAAAATGTTTTATAATTCAATGCTGACAGTACGCAGTGGTTTCATTTTGACCCTAAGAGCTACTTTTATAATCTTTACTGGGACAAAGCACAGGTACCGCCCCTTTAAAACTAGCAGACTATACTGACACACTGTTTGCCTTGGCCCCGGCCGTACTCACGTGGTCGATGAGCTCTCGCACCATGCCGTTCCACTGGCCCGTGCTCTCGTCCAGCACGCCGTAGCGCCCGTCCTCCACCAGGCGCACCTCGTACCGGAAACCCAAGATGGCCGCCAGCTCCTTCAGCAGGTCGATGCAGTAGCCCTCGAAGCGCTCGTTCCCGTACAGAGGCTTGTCCGACTTCTTAAACATCACGTACGGCTCCTCCTACGCAGCCAAAAGAGAGTGTGAAAATTAATAAAATGGCTATGGCGTATTTTCATAGTTTGTGGAGTCATACTAAAATGTAATAAATACAAAAATAACAAAAGAAAATGTATTCTGTCAACTGGACAAATGTTGAGTTTTTCTTTGCTATGGAACCTACCGAGACAAATGAGGGATTACACAGAATCTATACTATTCAGACTGACTGATGTTTGACGTAAGATGAAACGATTCCTCTGGTACTAGGCCTATATACAGTACGATACTGCGTAAACTGAGTATCCGGGTTTTTCCCCATTAGTGCTGTTCTGGGCAGTGCGTACTCCAGAAACAAACAGGGTAGAAGCAGCAACTTTCCCAAAATCTGGGTTTTAAAAACATAATTATTTCATACTTAGAAACAAAATGTAGCACTGTTCAGTACAATACACTCTGAACACCATGCTACTTGAAAATGTATTTACTTATAGAATATTGAATACCTGAATTAGAAAGTATTCTGTTACATGGCCCAGACTACTGTATTCTGAATACTCGAAATACTTTTACACCGAGTTGCATTGTATTGTAGTGAAAAAACATGACATCTAATTACGAACAGCTTTATTTTTGTTGCTCTGTTTGTTATTCAGTAGTTTACGTCTAATTAGAGATGAAAATCACACTTGCACGCGCTGTAAGAGCTGTGTTCTCTTTATTCTCACTAATACTGTGCAGTTCAAAGCCAAAACTGCAGATGAAGTGCCGCCATGTGTTCCTTTTAATTAGGAGTAATTAAAAGTTTTAATTAAGTAACTGTATCCTGAATACCACCAAATGAAAGAGTACCAGAATACAGTCGAAATTAGTATTCAGAATAGGTATTTTGCACATGTATTCAGTTACTTCGCAGGGTTGCCTATACGCCACCTGCGGCCATATTGGATCGAGATAACGTAACGGCACGTAAAGAATACTGCGTACTTCTACCGCAGCACGGGTCTTATGTGCGTGTGCCGTACCAGAATGGTGGAGACACGCAGAGACTTGTTGGCCAGGGAGTCGGTGATGTTGGACGTCTTGCTCTTGTGGCTGTCGGTCATGTTGAGGCCACTAGGGGGGTCCCAAGTGCCAATCTGCGCCAGTGCAGAGCTCATATCAGGTCAGCACGCACACACACACACACACATGCACAAACACCTGCTTTTACTGAAATGTGAACTGCTACTGTGAACCGGACTGAACCAGGACTAAACCAGAACTAAACCTGCCAAGGCGTAAACCGGTACCAAAGGCCAATAGCAAAATACCTGTTTCATGCTAATCTGACTGTGAAATAATATAATGTCGCTAGTATAGTACCAATGTGAAGTAGTCTTTTACCTAGCTAACATGCTGTAAACAAAAGCTGAAGCTAGTCTAATTTACATAATACCAACAATACCTTATTTTGATGAATGAAGGTTTAAACTGTCAGAAAAATGTGTTCCCTGTGTGTAAATTATCCCTGCATTTTTGACAGAATTTTGTGTATTAATGACAAAGATAGATGTGTTCCTTTTGAGAAAACAGCACAGCCTTATGCCATTTTCAACTTTTCTTTACGAATTGTAAA
The DNA here is from genome assembly GCA_000787095.1 of Periophthalmodon schlosseri. Classification (NCBI taxonomy): domain Eukaryota; kingdom Metazoa; phylum Chordata; class Actinopteri; order Gobiiformes; family Gobiidae; genus Periophthalmodon; species Periophthalmodon schlosseri. The sequence goes on along the minus strand of JACM01015535.1, from coordinate 9,302 downwards.
ACTATGATGCATATTTCCCACAGGTACTACCCCAACCACAGACTGTATAAAGAAGTGGACTTTGGGAGTGTGACGTCACCCATAGCGTTCGGCTCCAGTCAAAAGAAGCTCGTCGATGATGTCTTGGTTTACGGACAAAATAGATAAAATAAAAAACGCCAGGATCATGTAGAGCGGGTTAATACGAGCATTTTAAGACCAAAATGACGAGCCTGACAGCAGCAGTTACAGAGAGAGGGGCCACAGTTTTTCAATAGAAAGTGAACTGGAGTCGATGGAGCCAAAAGTTCGAATTCAACAGCTAGCAGGTTAGCTATGTCCATTTATACATACAGTCTATGATCCCAACAGAGGCGGTACCTTGTGCAGTCCGTCCTCCTTGAGGCTGATGACGTCCAGATCGAAGTCTGTCCTCAGTCCATTGGTCCTGTTGAAGAGGACCCGCCCCGTCAGCCCGTCCCACTGAGCCTGCACACAGGACACGCAATACGTCATACGTTAGACGTGTAGGATGAACATGCCCGATGTTTGTAACGATAAAAACATGTAAAAATGAACGCGCAGATGCCAAAAACGCAATAAGTCAAAGTAAGGCTGCGTTCACACTAACGCTGAGGCCAGTGTAGTCCTGATATACACTTGGGTTTGGTTCTGTTCCAGTCCAGGTTTAGTTCCGAGTTTAGTCCCACTTTAGTCCCAATTTTGATTTGGAGAATGCACGACCATTTTTTTTCTTTGTTTACTTCTTTCTACATTTTAGATAGATGTGGAAGACATTAAATATATGGTGCAAGATTTATGGAATTATGTGGAAAAGAAAACTCAGCGGAACACTAAAGAGTTTACTGATACATTAGTAAAGCCATATGAAACCAGGTCTAAACCAGGTCTAAACCAGGACTAAACCAGGTCTAAACCAGGTCTAAACCAGGTCTAAACCAAGTCTAAACCAGGACGAAATCAGCTCTAAACCAGGACTAAACCAGGTCTTACCCAGGACTAAACCAGGTCTAACCCAGGACAAAACCAGATCTAAGCCAGGACTTACCCAGGTCTAAACCAGGACTAAACAGGACGAGGAGTTTAGTCCCACTTTAGTCCAAAGTTTTATTTGGTGAATACACAACCATTCAAAAGTCTGGACACACCTCATTATTTTAGTTTATTTTTTTCTTTGTTTACTACTTTCTGGGCGACAGTAGCTCTGTCCGTAGAGCATTTGTCCACTGACCAGAAGGTTGGCAGTTCGAATCCCACTCTCAACATAAACATTATTGGTAGAGCGGTCAGATCCAATGACCCACAGGTTGGCTGTGTGATTCCAGCTCGCACACATGAATGCTGTTGTGTGTCCTTGGGCAAGACACTTAACTCACCTCGCCCCCAGTGTCTGCGTACACTGGTGTGTGAATGGGTGAGTGGTTCCTTGATGTGAAGCGCTTTGAGTGCGTTGAAGCTATATAAAAATATGACCATGACCATTTACTTTGTAGATTTTAGATACATACGAAGACATTAAATATATGAAGGAATATATATAGAAATATGCAGCCAAGAAAAAAAGTGGAATAACTCAGCTTGACATTTCATATTCAAATCCTCAAAGTATCCACTTTTTGCTTTGTGGACAGCGCTGCAAACCCTTGACCTTCTCTCAGTGATCTCTGTGATGAAGTCTCCTGAAATGGTTTTCACAGCTGTGCCACGTCAGGGTCAGGAAATGCAAGTGTCCAAAGCAGTAATCAAAGCAAAGGCTATTTTTTAAAAATCTAAAACAACTTTGGAATTATTTTGAGTATATTTTTTGTTTACTACGTTCCATATCTGTCCATTCATAGTTCTGATGCTTCAGTGAGAATCTACAGTGTAAATACGTGTGCAGCAGCCATGGTTTCTCCTAATCAAATCAGTCCACTGTTAAAACTCATTCTGAGTCTGTGCCAATTATCAACTCTGTTTTTTGACTTTTGACGAAAATAAATAAATAAAAGATAAAACGACAGCACAAAGGGACGAGCCAGGAGCAGGTCTGACAGACGGGACTTCATTATGTGTGAGAGGAAGTGTGCTTGAAGTTTCATATCAAAGACACGGAGCAGAGACCGAGGGAGGGAGAGGGAAGAGGGAGAAAGAGAGAGACAGAGGGAAGAGGGAAGGAGAGACAGAGAGAGAGAGGGGAGAGAGAAAGAGAGAGAAGAAAGAGGGAGGAAGAGAGACAGAGGGAAGAGGGAGAGAGTAAGACACAGAGGGGAGAGAGAGAGAGAGAGAGAGAGAGAGAGAGAGAGAGAAGAGGGAGATAGACAGAGGGAAGAGGGACGAAGAGTGAGAGAGGGGACAGAGAAAGAGAGAGAGGGAAGAGGGAGGGAGAGAGACAGAGGGGAGAGGGAGGAAGAGGGAGGGGGGGGAGAGAGAAAGAGAGAGAGGGAAGAGGGAGGAAGAGAGACAGAGGGAAGAGGGAGAGAGTAAGACACAGAGGGGAGAGAGAGAGAGAGAGAGAGAGGGAGAGAGAGAGAGAAGAGGGAGAGAGACAGAGGGGAGAGGGACGGAGAGAGAGAGAGGGGAGAGAGAAAGAGAGAGAGGGAAGAGGGAGGGAGAGAGACAGAGGGGAGAGGGAGGAAGAGTGAGAGAGGGGAGAGAGAAAGAGAGAGAGGGAAGAGGGAGGGAGAGAGACAGAGGGGAGAGGGAGGAAGAGTGAGAGAGGGGAGAGAGAAAGAGAGAGAGGGAAGAGGGAGGGAGAGAGACAGAGGGGAGAGGGAGGAAGAGTGAGAGAGGGGAGAGAGAAAGAGAGAGAGGGAAGAGGGAGGGAGAGAGACAGAGGGAAGAGGGAGAGAGCAAGACAAAGGGGAGAGAGAGAAAGGGAAAAGGGAGGGAGAGAGAGGAGAGAGACAGGGATAGAGAGAGAAGAGAAAGAGAGAGAAGGAGGGAAGAGGGAGGACATGTGAGAGAGGGGAGAGAGAAAGAGAGAGGGAAGAGGGAGGGAGAGAGAGGCGAGAGACAGAGGAAGAGAGAGAGGGAGATGGAGGGAGAGCAATAGAGAGGAGAGAGAACATGACAGGAAAGAGAGCAAGAGAGAGGGGTGAGAGAGTGAGAGAGGAGACAGAGAGGGAGAGAGAGAGAGGGGAGAGGAGAGGGGGGCAGAGAGAGAAGAGGGAGAGAGGGAGGCGAGAGAGAGAGGGGAGAGAGAGTGAGAGAGGAGACAGAGAGGGAGAGCGAGAGAGAGAGAGAGAAGGGAGAGAAGAGTGGGGTACAGAGAGAGAAGAGGGAGAGAGGGAGGCGAGAGAGAGAGGGAAGAGGGAGGGAGAGAGAGGAGAGAGACAAGGCGAGAGAGAAGAGAGAAAGAGATAGAGATGGAGGGAGAGAGCGGAGAGAGAACAAGGCATGTGAGAGAGCAAGAGAGAGAGGAGACAGAGAGGGAGAGAGAGAGAAGAGTGAGAAGAGTGGAATACAAAGAGAGAAGAGGGAGAGAGGGAGGAGGGCACGAAGAGAGGGAGAGGAGATAGGGCCAGAAGGACATAGGGAAGAGAAGAGAGAGAGAGAGAGAAGGAGGGGAAGATGTAAAGAGATTGCCAGGGAGATAAAGAGGGAGGGAGACAGAGAGAGACAGAAACACACATACACACTGAGAGAGAGGGAGGGACAAAAGACAGCATGAGAGAGAGAGAGAGAGAGAGGGAGAGAGAAAAAGGGGGAGAGAGAGAGAGAGAGAGAGAGAGAGAGAGAGGGAGAGAGGGAGAGAGAGAGAGAGAGTGGGTGACTTGCAATGATAAGCTCCAAGAGTGATTTATAGCCTGGATCTTGAACAAAGAAAATGGCAGAATTTGAAACAAAAACAAACGTGTCCTGTAGGTTTAATGCTGAAGTTTTTTTTTATTTTTTTTATTTTTTTATGCTGAGGCCTAAAAAACATTTGAATAACTAATAAGTAATATAATAATAATAATAACAAAATGCCTCTCTCTGATCTGAATGGTCTCTACCTAAACCTCAGCACCTGCAGCCAATCATGAATCAGTGCTAGTGCAGCCTCTGCAGCTCAGTGAGTGAATTCTGGAGGTTCTGAGCTAAACCAGGACTAAACCAGGACTAAACCAGGACAAAACCAAGACTAAACCAGAACTAAACCAGGTCTAACTCAGGACTAAACCAGGTCTAAACCAGAACTAAACCAGATCTAAACCAGGACTAAACCAGGTCTAAACCAGCACAAAACCAGATCTAAACCAGGACTAACCCAGGTCTAAACCAGGTCTAAACCAGGACTAAACCAGGTCTAAGCCAGGTCTTTACCTCCTTGATGAGGTTGATGAAGCGTCCTCCGAACCTCCAGGGCTTGTGTCTGTTACACTGCAGAGAGCTGACTGTGATCTGGGAGGCCTGCTGCACCGCCACAGCGACCACGTGGACTGCGTCGTACATGAGCGCCGCGTCCGTCTGCAAAACATCAACAAACACATATTCAGATTATGCACTTCAACCTGGAGTCTTCATAGGGGTCTAGACACTGGTGGAGGTGATGGAGAGGCTGAGGAGGCTGATGGTTCTGCTGCTGAGCTGGAGATTGTGTTGGAGCTGGAGAGAGAGTGCATTATTTTTATTACTTTAAAGGTAATCGTACACAATAAAATCGATCATACAAACGATTCATACAGGCAAGGTAAGTGCAGTGTATTGCCCAGTGACACAATAATTATATGAACTGGCTAGAGCTGGATTCAAACTGTGTGTAACTGTGAGTTATAAGGCAACTGCTCTCCCACTAGAGCCTGTCAGGAGTGGATGAAATCTCACCCAGAGAACATTGGATGAGGTTTGACCCATAAAATCTCCAGTTATAGGGCACACACTTAATAAACTGTGCTACTTTAAAATTGTAACTTGTAACTTAACTAAAAGACACAAGATTCATGCCGTTACTTATTACCGTTTTCACCTACCCCCTATCTCTGCCTCCCTATCTCAGTCCTACTTACTTGCAATAAGCTCTGTGTACATTCTACGTTTAAAAAACAATCAGGTAGTCTTTATTTTAATTAATCTGAATTTTAATAGGTTGTTTATTTTATATTTTATGGTTTTAATAATCAGAAACATCTGGAGTTGTGTTTTGTCTCATTTGCACATGTTTAACACAAAAACCCTGCATATTTAGGCTGTGCTCTTCTCTTGAACAGAAAACACTCTGTTCCACTTTGTGATGTCATGTGGTAATACAGGAAGTGCTCCACTGTGTTTTTAAACTCTATCCACTTTCACTAGAATCATTTGGAGAATTTAGGCCTCAGAATATCCAATCTCTACTAAACACAAGGTAAATGGTAGCTGTTAACTTGAAAACTACTGCTTCATGACATCACAAGGTGGAACAGAGCATTTTGAGCTGTGGAGATGTAGACAGAGTAATAATAAAGGATTACAGAGACAGTTTTTTTATGAAAAATGGAAAAAAGAAAGAGATTCCATAGCAATTTCCATAGCATCTTTCAAAATGAAAAAAATCCAAAATGCAAAAACAGTGTAAGGTCCAGTTTAGTGCTTCACTCATTGATTCTACAGAAATCTCTTTCCTCGTAAGCAGCCATATTTGTTCTAATACAGATGGTCCATGCTTCTCTCGGATTGGCTATTCCACCTGTCAATCATGCCCATCTGAAAACGGGGAGATTCACCACACTCACATCAGTATTGGAGAAGTGTGTGTTGTGGATCCCAGGCGGCCCATCTGTGTAATTGTACTGTTAAACTACACACACTTACTAAATCTTCTGGAGACTCACACTGCACTGGAGCAGTCCTCGTCTCTTTACCCAGAGCGCAGTGACACGAGTGCAGCTGTGGGGATGTGTGTGAACCAGAGCACAGCCTGACAGTCAGTGACAGAGCATCATCTCAAACACCACTTTGAACTTGACAGGTTTGAAAAGAAGTTGAAAAGAAAAATACAAAAATACAGGAAGTAGTGCAGAGTTGTATCTGCACAAAAAATTCCATCCGAAATGCAGAGACAGTTACGTGCCAGGAAGGCATTTTTCTGACAGTTTAAACATTGATTTAGAAAAATAAAGATGTCATTTATTGTTAGTAGCATAATCATAACTACTGTGCAATTGCGTCAAGTTTTGTCCCTCGTTTACTGTTTGGTTGCTAGGTAACAGTTATGGAATTACCTGTACGTATGTCATATCTGCTGCGTATGCCCAACACATAACTGTGTAAAGAAGTGGACTAAGTGAGTGTGAAGTAACTCATAGTGTTCAGCTCCAGCCAGATGAAGCTCATGGAGGCTAGAGCAGTTACAGGGGCAAATTTGGAGCCGAGTTCCATATTTGGAATTTCAACCGCGAGTATCACAGCAACCAAGGAGCCAATCCAGAGCGAGGCTGTTGAAGGCAACGCCCCTTCCCAATTCGCTGACAAAAGGGCAAAATCAAAACACCAGGAGAGAGGGTAAATACGAACATTTTAAGACCAAAATGACGAGCCTGACAGCAGCAGTTACAGAGAGAGGGGCAACTGTTTTTCAATAAAAACTGAATTGGAGTTGAAACGGAGCAACTACCAGGTTAGCTATGTCCATTTATATACACAGTCTATGGTCCAACCAGGAAGTAAAATGATAAACTTAGCAAGTAGAAAAACTATGAAATCATAAAGGAAGTAACTGCCAGGGGAATCAACATGGGCACTACTGAAAAGCTTAGATCATTGTACTCCATGCACTATTTAACTATTTCTGGTAGAGGGTTCAGCATCTCCTCGTCTCCATGGAGATGTTATTGCTTTGTCTGGAATATTGCAGCAAGACACTGCAGGTGAATAAGAAAGGACCTTAAATTTAGACACATTACTTTAAAACTTCTTATGTAGTTTACTTGCATACATGTAAGAAAAAATGCATTTCAGATTTTCATTATGTGATGTTGTCATTTATAAACACAGCATTTTATGTGTACAAATCCCCCAAAATGAGCATGTTTGGGACATGGAGATCTGAAAAATATGTCTTGTATTATTTTGTTGACATATAGGCCATTTCACGCTCCTGTCTGGCTAGTTCCAGTTCTGTAAAAAGTACAGATCTGCTCTTCCCGCTCCATTCACTGAGTACTGGGAATTATCTGAGTCTCATAAATATTTAAAGATGAGGCAGTGGACAGGGAATGAATACTTCACCGGAGGACACTTCTGTGTTTAGAAAGAGAGATGTCTGTGTCTCATTTTTGTGTGACAAGATTTTCAGAATTTTAAACTGGGACACACCCGGGTTGGTAGGTTGGTTTAAATAAAATTGTGAAAAGAGTAACATTATGCATTCTCAACTCTCTTGTGGGTCAGTCATAATCTGATAGTTCTGACGCTAACGCTAATGCTAATTTTGAGGCATAATAAATATTAAAACAGTGCCACAAGCTGAAGTATTCTACATATAATAATTGTGTAGTCTTTATTTGAATTTATTTGAATTTTAATAGGTTTATTTTGTTTTCTGATTTCAATAAAAGTGATTGTTATCTTTGAAACGTGGTGAGCTAGCTAGCGTGCTGTTGTGCACAGAGCCTATTACTGATGTTAAAATAGTGCTACAGTCTGAATGATCCTACGAACAAAAACAATCGACTTGTCATTTTCCATGTTTTTTATGTTCTATTTTGAGCTTTAGGTTAGGATAGCATTAGCTTCGACACAATACCTACTTTTATAGACACAAGCTTCCTCCGGTTGAGCGCTTACATCGTCGTAAAGGTCTGTGATCATTCTTCCATAACTTGCTGTCTGCCGTTTGATATTTAAATATTGATTTATTTAGCGAGACTTGGCTAAATCCCCATAGAGAATGAAGGAAGTGCGGGTCTGCACTTTTTGAGAGAACTGAAACTAGCCAGGCGATACAAAAAATACAGAGGGGACTTTGGATATCTCGTTTAGTATTTAAGTAAACAAAGTTCAACAGAACATTTGAAGTTCATCGAGGCTACAGCAGTTATAGGGGCCAAATTGGAGCCAACTTCCATATATGGAATTCCGACCGCGGCGCCAATGCTGTCAACCAAACCTGTTGCTTATGCTAGCGGGAGGGGCCTCAGGGAAAGAAGGCGCCTGATTTGTCCGTTATTAATGTTCATATTTTGACTTACGGACACAATAGCAAAATAAAAACGCCAGGATCATGTAGAGCGGGTTGTTACGAACATTTTAAGACCAAAATGATGAGCCTGACAGCAGCAGTTATGGAGAGAGGAGCCACAGATTTTCAGTAGGCTAGCAGGTTAGCTATGTCCATTTATATATACAGCCTATGGATCACGCCCACAAATAGTTCCATATATTACTTCTCAACCCTATTTATTTTATTTTTTTCAATCATTTTCAATGATTCTTTTTTCTCAACCCTATTTATTTTATTTTTTTCATCTTGGTGAAGAATCATTGTGCCCGAAAGCACTGACATCAGAATCCTTGTGAAAGTGGACTCTTAGAACATTAGGTCAAAAATATTCTTTTTGTCAGTTCTCCACAGACGTCTCTTAAAACATTTCAATGAAGGACAATCCCAGAGCTCCGGAACATGATTTAAAAGTTCAGTTAAAAATATAAAAGGCGAAGGATCCAGGGCTCGACTGGTGGGATGCTGTATACTGGGCTGGATGAGAGTTTTGTTTCGTGTTGGGACTGGAGTAGGTTTAACAGTTGGACACATTAGCCAGAGGGCGCGGGGAAGTGCTTTATGAAACAGTTTATATCCATAACACATTAAAGTGAAATCCCCCGTGTGCTTTAACGGGGTCAGTTTTAACATTAAATAGTCATTCTCACTGAGTGGTTGTGCATATGGATACTGGAGAATCACACGAATGACTTGTCGCTGGAGTCTTTCTAAGCGTTTAGTTTGTGTTGTATTGCGAGCGGCCCAGCAGGCCAGGCATATTCAAATAGAGGAAAGATGTTACATTTAGTAGCTGCAAAAGTAGATCCTTATCATTAACATAGAGGGATATTCTCCAAAAGAGATAGATTTGTGTTGCTACCTTCCTCCAAACATGCTCCTCTTGCCTATCAAATTTGAGGTTATGCGTTAGGCATAGTCCCAAGTGCATATGTTTGTGGACCATCTCATGTGGACAGTTCATGAATCTAATACCAATATCGCTTTGGTTTTCCTGGGGTTAAACTTCATGTGCCCACTGAGCAACTTCAGAAAAATCTTTTTTTACTTTCTCAGTTACTAAGGTGAGCTGGTGAGATGCAGCAAACAGAGTGGTGTCATCAGCATACAACAGGCTGGGGTTAAGGTTAGGGTTAGGTTA
>KN478158.1:52374-75416 GCA_000787095.1 Periophthalmodon schlosseri | reverse complement strand
GATAAGCGGAGGAAAATGGATGGATAGCAAAAACGTAAATTGTGTTAAAGCTAAAGGCTGCGTAACTTAACATAACAAGATCTAGAGATGGGTCCCTGGGCGCTGCTCTTGACAGGCTGACAGCAACACTTAAGGATGGGTCAAATGCAAAAGGACAAATAGAGGAATAATAAGTAAACCTTAACCTGGATAAGAGTTTAGAGTGAATTAACGGCACAATAAAATACAGTGTTCCGAAGCAACAGATCAACTTCCACACTAACTGTACTGCTGAATGTATGGGCGTATTTCAAATGTGGGAGTGCTAAAGATAAATGCTTCATCAGACGAGATGCTGTTGATCTGATCCTGTGATTGTGTGAATTTCTTTTGCGTTTGGAGGAAATTAAACCACAGGGACTGAGCAGACAGGTCCAAACATGTTTGACAAACCCAGGTGTCGAGATGAGGAGCTGCAGAATGTGTCAAAAGAAGCTGTTAAGAACTGACGAAAAGGGGGAGGGCTGTGAAAATCTCAACTGAACACCAGCTAAATTCAATTACAGACACTTTAGAGGAGTCCCAAAACTAACCATTAAAGGTGCACTATGTCACCTTTTTTTTGAGAGTCCGCCATTTGCTCGTCTCCATGGAAATATTATTGTTGCTCCAGGAATGTTCCACAGCATATGGAATTAAACTGGTCAAACTTGCATTTATAGAATTCTAGAAATACTTTATTGCAAAAAAAACCTTGAAATCACACATTTTAACTGAATTAAGTCGCCGCTCCACAGATTTGACCTGTGACTTGGTCTGGAGATATATCTGGAGATGTACAAGTTTCATGCTTTACTATGATAACACATGTAAGTAGCTGATCTGTGTCCTTGGATAAGACACTCCACTCACATTGCCCACTCCAATCACGGTAATGTGTTGACAGGAGGGGCACCTGGCTTAAAAACTCTGCTAAATCACCATGCAACCTTGTAAACCTTGGACAACAAGAAGAGAGCCAATCAATATAAAAGGAGTCAATATTTGTGACAACTGTGAAATTCTAATGTTTAACTCAATAATCGCAGCTCAAATCTGACAATGTGAGACTCCCTTAAATACAACCACAATCCACTGTAATTTTTGTCATTCTCAAACTTGCTCAAATATCAATACAACAAATCAATTCTTTCAAAACTGCAAGATATGGTCTTGCAACAACCATATAAGTGGGGTAAACAACATAAAAAGAACATACTGGGATTATGGATGTCCTCTAAAGTGAAAATGATCTCATTTGGAGATAAAGATCTGGGTTTATGAGCTGTAATACAAATGACAGGAGAAGAGCCTGCTGCACTCAGCAGGAGGCGCTGTGGCTGCCGGCTATGGGACCATAATGCAGATGTGCTACTGTTTAAAGGGCCCATAGTATGCTATTTTCTGGTCTCTGTTATAATGACGTTTCCTCATCAAAACATACCTGGAGCTGTGTTTTGTTAATTCATTGTTCATTGTGTTCATTTGTTCATTCACACATGTTTAACACATAAACCCTGCACATTTAGTTATTCTCTCAAACAGATCCAGCTTGTGATGTCATGTGGTAATACAGGAAGTTCTCGACTGTTTTTGAACTTCATACATCTTCACTAGAATCATTTGGATAGTTCCAGCCCTGGAATTTTCAAACTCTACTGAACAAAAGGTAAAAGGTGAGCTTTGGAGATGTAGACAGCTAAATAATTAAGAGTTACTCAAACAGGTGAAAGAAACAAAACACAACTCCAGGTATGTTTTTGAGGTGTTAACGACATTCTAGCATGGCTTAAAGCTCAATTTTGCACAATATAGGGCCTTTAAAGTGCAAAATGACTCAAGTATGCATTGGTTATACTATGATTGTAAAATAAAATAATCATAAATCAATACCCAACACTAATCAATACTAAAATACTAATCTGAGCAAGTACCAGTGCTGAAAAAATTAAACAAAATATACCTTACACACATAGACATATTTGGACCTTTCTTGGATGATTTTAGAACCATCTTCAGTATAAGTACTATTATTATTCAGTTACTGATGACATTATATTGTATAAAAATGTGATCAAAAGTCCTATATTACACAAAATTGATTCTTGTGAGCTTTAATGTTATAATGCTGTTGCCTCATCAAAAACATACCTGAAGTTGTGTTTTGTTTCATTCACATGTTTGAATAATCCTTTATTATTAGTCTGTCTACATCTCCAAAGCTCAAAATGCTCTGTTCCACATTGCAATGTCATGAAGTGGTAGTTTTCAGATGCCTTTTACCTTTAGTTCAACATGTGTGAATGAAACAAAACACAACTCCAGGTATGTTTCTGATAAGGAAACAACATTATAACAGATCAGAAAATGGCGTAATATGGGCCCTTTAAGATATGGAGATGGTAAAAAAACAGGAGTCCACTTTATGGTACCGAATCATTGTACCGTTTAAACATTAAAAATACACTGTTGTTTTCATGGTAGTCTCTAAATTGATATTGGGTATCAAGCTTTTCCTTTGTATCGATTGAGTGTCAGTAATTTACTTTGAGTGGTGCATTTTGGCTAAAGGCTTGGCTCTTCTTTTTATTTTATTTTTTAGGTCATTCTGGTGTAAATGAGATTAATTTGCAATAGTCTAAAACTGAGTGTGTGCTGCCACTTCATTTAAAGAGGCCTTTTGACATCACACGCCTCTGCTCTGATTAGGGACCAGTACAGACACCTGGCTGCAGAGGCGGAGTTTTATGTCTGTTAGACCAATCACACTGTTCCTCATATGTCCAGACCCCCCCCAAAGTTGGGGTCGCTGTAAACATCATAACACTGCATGCTACTGGCCTCTCCTATGGATAGTTGCAGATCACGCCAGCGAGCAGCATATTTTAAAAAATGTGTCCAAAAATGGTGGCGCGACACAGCCAAATCCTACGTGTACTACTGATTAAGAAAGAGGAAAGACTGGAGAAGAAGTAAGTACAGAGCAGTCAGCATATACCGGGGCGGCTGATCAGAGCAATAATGTCTTGAATACAAGAGAATAAAGATTACTCAAACATGCATGAATCACTCTAAATACAACTTTGAGAGGGTAAAAGAGAAGGTGAAGCAATTGTAACATGGTTAAAATCTCAGAACATTTGATTTTGCACAATATGTCGCCTTTAAGTTAAGGTTTTCATCTATATATACCATGCATTTTAAAGTATGTAAGTAGGACAAAGCCCATAGCACTAGATTAGACTGAGTATAGCATGAGTAGATTTGTTGAGTATCTGTGTAGAATGTCAAACATGTTATCTCATCACTGTGACAAAAACCTGAGTGAAACCCTCTTCAAATAACTGTTTTTAAAGAGGAGAAAAGATTGAGCCATCCATCACACACCATACAGCCGTTTAATACTGAACCAATTACGTTCTACAGTGACTGCTTTTGTCAACCCAAATGCATACAAAACAAACCCCAAGGTTAGCCTTAGAGTGAAAGCCAAAACGCAACAGTAGGATTTGAATAGTGGCTGCAGAAGTGGCAAAAGTTAGTAGTCAAATAGTTAATAGTCAAATATGTAATAAAATGCTACTTTGGTTAAAAACATGTTTGGATATAAAAAAAAAATCAGAATTCCCCAAATATTCAAGCATCAAAACTGTATCCAACTTATTTTATTTGGCGTACTTTTACATTTAAGTAGAAATCATTTAAGAAAATCAATTAACTAAGTAGAAGCATAACACAATAGATCCATTCAGATTCAGACTTCTGAATCTGAATGGATCTAAATGGATCTAAATGGATCTACATGCTGTTTTAGTATTTGTCTGTAAGTGGCCAAACCTCCTTGTCAAAGCCTGATCTCGTCAGTTCTCAGAAGCTAAACAGAGTCGGTCCTGGTTAGTACTTGATGGGAGACCGCTGAGAATACCAGGTGTCCTGTGTCCCACAGTGGAACGCCAGTGGCAAAAACTGTTGTTGTGTCCTTAGGCAAGACACTTCACCCACATTGCCTAGTATGAATTTAGAGAGTGTGAGTGAGTGTTGGTGGCGGTCAGAGGGGCCGATGGCACAGGTTGGCAGCCTCACTTCTGTCAGTCTGGCCCAGGGCAGCTGTGGCAAAAATAGTAGCTTGCCACCACTGAGTGTGGAGTGAATGCATAATGCACGAAATTGTAAAGTGACTGAGCGTCTGGAAAAGCACTATATAAGACTAAGGCATTATTATTATTATTCATTAATGATACAATATGTAAACTGGTGTACACAGTATACTTTTTTTGAAAGTATAAATGTGATAAAGAGATAAAGGAGAATATAATTAAGTATAATAAAAAAGTATGAGGCAATTTATCCAGAGAAGTCATTTAGTCAACAAGTTGTATCAGTAAATGCAATAAGTAAAAGTAAGTCATTCTTAGTACCCTCCACCTCTGCATAAAAACTTAATGTGGCTGTACCTAATTTTGTTCCTGTAGTTAAGAAAAAAATGATCTTGCGCCAGTACAGATATACTGTAAAAGCAGCTCTGTGTTCTCTGCATCTAATTATAAATTAGTGTGATGGCAAAACTCCGCTCTGAAAGTTGTGAAGAGCACTTAAAAACTCATCAGGGTGAATATTTAGGATGCTCTGAGTGCATAAGGTAAGGCCCATTTAAACTGACAGTTAAATTGAATGTCTCTGTACCTGGTGGAGACTGAGTACTTGTTTTTCTGGTGCACACACGGCTCCCCCACCACACTGATGTTCACGATGTCGTCTGGGTGGATGCCCAGGTTAGACCCTCTGATGGTGATGGAGATGCCCCCTGCTGGAGGCCCGAACTTAGGGATGATCTGAGGGGGACAGAGGAGGAGAGAGAGAAGGAAAATAAATTATATAATGAAAACTGTAATGAATTCCGATCTGAATGAAGTCCTTATCTCATATATGTGTGTGTGTGTGTGTGTGTGTGTGTGTGTGTGTGTGTGTGTGTGTGTGTGTGTGTGTGTGTTATAAAATGCTTCTTTAGTAGCTGCTCAACATAAGAAAATGCAATATTGGATAAGTGTTATTCTGTAATAACTTCTCAATAGGAAATTCAGAGTAGAGCCGCTGCTCCTCCACATTGAAAGGAGCCAGCTGAGGTGGCTTGGGCATCTGTTCTGGATGCCTCCTGGAAACCTCCCGGGGAGGTGTTCATGTCTCACCGGGAGGAGGCCTGGGGAAAGACTCAGAACACACTGGAGGGACTATGTCTCTAGACTGGCCTGGGAATGCCTTAGGGTCCCCCAGATAAAGTGTATCACATATCACTTACAACAAGTTTAACAAAAAATAAACATTGTAAATATAAACCTAAAACTCTGCTATGGAAATTCATAATGTAATTGGAAAGACAAAGCATACAAAAAAAAAAATCAAAAATGATCACTATTACTCAAGTAAAAAACATATCATGTTGGATAACTACTCCCAGAAGTACTTTTATTTTATTTATTTTATTAGTCCCTCAACTAAAAGCACTCGGCCCAACTGTGATTACAAGCTTGCATTGTTTCTCCACCTTGTATTTAGTGATGCTTTTGAGTGGAGCGTGGTGTGGTAACCTTGGTCACATTCACATCGATGAAACAACTGAAGCCTGTCGTCAATGACAATGAGCCTCGACAATTAGTGAACAAAGACTGTATTGATCTAAGGGGAGGTGGCTCACATCAGAGAGGCCAAAGTGAGTCAGGCTTTGAGCTTACTCGAGCTCCTAGTCAATAAACTAACAAGCAAAGTCAATGCTGCACGCGGCTAATCGCAAAACACGGCTACATGCGCAAGCTAACAAGGTCAAGGGTCAATGCAAAGTCAAGGCAACATCACTTTTCCCAGTCAATCAGTGAACAATGTAGCATTCTTTTCTGCCTTTGAATGAATTTAATCTAAACACAGTTTGATCATTAGAGAAGCAATGAAGGCAAGAAAGATGTAAATATCTGTTGCAATAAAAAAAAGTTATCTATAGAAATCTTTATATACATTTGTATGTTAACACAGGAAACCTTTTTAGTTAGTGAAGTGCCACAAAAATCAGTTATTTAAAATATACAAAATATGTTGTGAAATTACTTAATTAAATTAATTAAATTGTGAAATAAATTAATATCAATCGCAATTTAATGAAATCCAAATCATTGGGCTTATTATTTTTACACTGCAAAAATATAGCATCTACTCAAGTAAAAAAAAACAAAAAACAAAACATTAATTTTATTTTATAGTTCATACTTTTATAGTTTAAACCAGTGATTCTTAATCATTGGGCCAGGGCTCAAAGTAGGGCAGCGACCACCTCCTCGATGGTCCCACAATCAGTAGAATATAATGCATTTAATATGAGATTGGGCCCTGGGTTACTTTGTCAAGAAAAATCAGTTCGGAAGGTTAAGAACGTTTTTATGGTTTTATAGTTTAGTTTCATAATTTTCTTTTTTTTTAAAGAAATAAATATAAATGAAATAACATTCTTGAACAAATGATTTTGTTTGAAATAGAAAAATAAAATATTAGAACTTGACGGAAATAAATTGAAGACTTAAAATTAATACATTAATAAATCAAGATACATTTTACAATCAGTCATTTAATTTATGCAGATATGCCAGTTACATAATGGAAATTTAATTACTGTGACAAAATGATTCCTTGGTGAAGAAAAATGAAACTGTCTATATATCTGCGCCAGTCGTTTTAATGTTGTGACTCAAATGTGCGGCACTTACGTCTGTTATTTCTGGATGGGGGCACTCCACATTGTAAGAGTCCACAGAGGAGCAGAGGTCTTCAAACACACAGGCCTTTTGTTTGGGGCACCACACACACTTGTACTTTGGGTCTGCATTCTTACACAGGCTGCAGTCCTGTCGACCCACAGCGCAGTTATACAGGGTGACTGCAAGACAAAGATATGGGCAAAAGTCAAATACATGAAACCATCACATTGTGAAAATAATTGGTTTTAGTACATATAGCAAAGAAATTATGTCTTAAGGGTATATAAAGGTTATACAGGACAAAGAAAGGTATTATGGCGTTATGGGGCTAGTAACCACCTCTGCAAATGAATTCTGTATATCTGTTTAGACAAAGTTCTAAACAGATACAGAGAACAAATACAGAAATTCTGCCCCCAAACTAGCCCCAGTGTTGCCATATTACATTAACATTACATTAACATTTTCATAAAACTGTAATAAAAAATGAATAATCTTTCATTTCTACACCAGAAGCCCCTAAAACAATATCTGAGGGGTCAACATTTTGTTCATTTTTCTGTTCTAAATTTGGATTAAAAGGTGCACTATGTGACTTTTCTGGTGGGTGGTCTGCAACCCACTTGTCTCCATGGAGATATTACTGCTCTGTCTGGGATGTCACATAAAATGGTGGCATCCCAAACATGCATTTACTCAATTAAGTGCTTTTATGGCAAAAGATCTTGAAAAGCATTCATTTTTACTGTAAGCAGTGTGGCTTCTCCACAAATCTGACCTGTAACTTGGGTTGGCAGCGTCACCTGCTTAACTCCAAGGAGATACATTTAATGTCATATAGAGGAAAATTATTTCCATGTAGATAAGCAGGTATCAAACCCTCCACTAGAAAGGTTACTTAGTACACATTTAAAACAAACTTAATAAGCCTGACTAATGTATTTCCTGCTCCCTTCTACTGAATATTAAAGGTCCTATATTACGCAAAATGGACTTGTGAGTTTTAAGCCATGTTATAATATTGTTACTTCATCAAAAACAAACCTGGAGTTGTGCTTTGTTTCATTCACATGTGTTTGAGTAACCCTTTATTATTAGCCTGTCTACATCTCCAAAGCGCAAAATGCTCTGTTCCACCTTGTGATGTCATGAAGCGGTAGTTTTCAAGTTAACAGTTCCTTTTACCTTTAGTTCAATACAGATTGGAAATTCCAGGGCTGAAATTATCCAGTTGATTCTAGTGAAAGTGTATGCAGTTTAAAAACAGAGTGGAGCACTTCCTGTATTACCACGTGACATCACAAGGTGGAACAGAGTGTTTTCTGTTTGAGAGAAGAACTCAGCTTAAATATGCAGGGTTTGTGTGTTAAACATGTGTGAATGAAAAAAAGAACAACTCCAGGTATGTTTTTGATGAGGAAAAAACATTATAACGTAGATCAGAAAATAGTGTAATAAGGGCCCTTTAAGTCGCTGACACTACACAAATGAATAAGTGAATTCCTCCCATTAAAATGTTGCACACGCACCATTTAGGGTGCTGTCCATCTTTTTGCCTGTGTCTTTGTCCTTGACGTAGAAAAGCACATTGGTCTCCGGCGACTTGTCGAATGAAAACTAAAGAAATGAGAAGAAAATGAATTATTAAAACTCAGTCCACTGATTAATGGTACCGACTTAAGCCTTCCTCTGCTCGTAGTGTGGGCCGCCACTCCCTCCGATGCCACAGGGAGAAAAAAAAAAACATAAAATATGACACAAGGTTTGGCAGATTTTCAACTAGAGAAATAAAATCGATGTTGAAAAAGAACATGGCTGGAGGCTAAGTAGAGTTTGAGCTTTCATAGATTGCCAAGTGGAGCTAAAATAATGTCACAAAACCATGGCAGGAGCAGTAGAGGGCGCTAGAGAATATCAAAGAGTGTGGGAAAACAAGGGGATTTAAAATACTTATAAACCAGAGCTATCTAGGATTGACAGGAACCTTTTTGTACACTTGCCAGACACTGTGGCTAGACATTTGAGAGGCTACGAGTTATATTTAAGTTGGCTGTCTACAAGTTGAAATATAATGTGCACTTTTGTGGCAAGAAAATCTAAACATCTTACTTAAACCATCCTTAACTTCATCTACATGCACTGAAGTCTATTTTTTAATTTTTATTTACGCTATTTTTAATGCATACCCTTATTTTTTTATTTTACCAGCATATTTACCATCATCATTCATTGTTTTATGTTGCACCATAAGACCAAAGCAAGTTCCTAGTTTGTGAATTCTGTTAACTGACAATAGCCATAAAACTTACTCTGCTTCTAAATCATAAACTTAAGCTAAAAAGTCCTTTATTTCACAGTAATAGCATGAATTAATCATATATATTAATTATTCAACTCTCTACTGCTAGCATGTTGACATACGATAAAAAAATAACTATTATTTTTCCAACTAGCGCAAAGAAAAGATATATTTGAGAAATGTTATGCCAATAGGTTGATACAGTAATTATTGTGACAGGCCTAGGCATGATTATATTTATTTGTATTGATGAATTTTCCACAGGTCCAGACTCACGTTGAATCCGTTGAAGCTGTAAAAAGTGTCTGCATAAGAGACATCCTCTTCTATGTTCTTCATCAGCTCTGTCCCGATGGTGAAGGAGCGACCCTGAGGAATTAAACAAACAAACATAACGTGGTCAATGAATATAAAATACTAGTTTGTTGTATGTTTAACACGCACATTGAGCCCATTTACAATTTGTAGTTTAAGGCTGCTCATTAATGTACACAGATATGAAAAAACAACAGAACAAAAATAAAAGAAAAAAACAGAGGCATTTAAAGGCACAGCATGTAACTTTCTGGAGGTGGCACGTGCATTATTCCTTGTAAGTACAAAATTAAAACCATACTTTGGAACATTCTCCCTGGAGATGTTTTATGCCATTCTGTGGAAGAAACAACGTTTCCATGGAAACAAGCAGGAGGATAAAAGATAAGAGTCAGGTTTGTAGAGATGCAAGCCCGCTCTGAGTAACGAGTTTGTTTACAAAACATGCCTTTATTTTAGTCTATTCTTCAATTACATACTGTGGCCCTTCCAACCACCACCTATGACTAACACCACATGCAAATTTGGTGTTTTGTGGTGTGTGTGTCACCAACAGTATACTCACCTGATATAGACCCAGATTGAACCCCTCAAAGCTGATCCGTCTCTTATGGCCCACTGGGATGAGAACCGGATCGGGATTTTCAAACTTCGGACACTTCGCTCCCTGAAAAACATCCCAAAATAAATCAAAATGAAATGATTACTGCACATTTTTAAAAATCACTTAAGGCTCCGCTGTGGCCCGCTGCGACAGACTCTGTGTTAACCACCACATCTGCTGCATTCGTCACACAAGATGGTCCCAGCTGATACCGGCATATGGGCTTTTATTCATTTCACTGAGATATTTGGATTAGACATGCACCGCTTCCAGTTAGATTTAATATGATGTGATGTTTTTTTTTTTTTTTTATTCACACTATTTTTGATAAGTTAATTGAATAAGCAACTGAATTATTACTTTTAAAGATGCTAGTTTTTGTAGCTCACATTCCTTCCTTCGTTATTTGCGTGAACAAACACAGATTTGTCTATAAGAGATTTTTAATTAAATGTTTGCTAAATATTTCTGTATAAGGATTGTTTAAACATTTCACATTGACACTAAGGCAATGGAAAATTAAAACTTTTAATAATGGCCTAATATAGCTAGGCCTGTCACGATCATTACTATATCAACTTATCACTCAGTATCTGAAAGCTGGAAGTATATTTTTTGGGCGTCAATATTTATCATGTGTACAGTTTCTTTGCTCTACAGGAACATTTTTGGTTATTTTTGGGCTATATGATAAGATTTAAGCTGTAAAAGTTTGAATTAATACCAAACTAAGTACTAAAGTGTTTCATTCTGCTGTTTATTTTGTGGTTTAAATCTGCTCTTGGGTTTTTGTGTCAGTGGCATAAATTAGCTTCAGTATTATCGTTTATCATCTATATTTACTTTAGCTATATATCGAATTTCAAAATTTGTTAGCGTGACAGGGCTATATTTAGGCTACAGTTAGCCTATTGGGCTCAATTTTTATGATGCGTACAATTTCATTGCAATAATAGAGAGGTTTCTTCTATTTTTCATGCAATTAAGATTATGATTAAGATTTGAGTTACAGAAAGCTGAAAAAGTAACTTCCAGCACTAATTACTGGTTCATTCTGCTATTTATTTGGTGCCTTTTAATGATACTGTACTTGAAAAAAAAGGTTTACTGGGATTATCCTGAATTAATGTAACCGTGTCAGTGGCATAAGGTAGTTTCAATATTATAGTTTATTGTGATATTGATATATATCAATATATCGTGCTTCAAGATGTGGCATCGTGGCAGGCCTACCTAAATATGCATATTTAAAAAGGTGCTGTACCTGATTTTTACCTTACGTGATAAACATGCAGTCTTAGCATTCTAATTATTCATGGCCATGAGTTTAGAAGCATTTCAATACATTTCAGAAACCAGAGCAGACTCTAAGAGCTGCTTTTACAATATATCTGTGCTAGGGCTAACACACTTTACTACAAAAATTGGGTACAGCCAATTTAAAAATGCAGGTAGATGTAGGTATGTTTTTGTAAAATTGACTTTTCAGCGGTTTTAATCATGTTATAGTAGTTTCTTCTTCTCATTTACCCTCTCAAAGTTGTTTTTGGAGTGATTTGTGCATGTTTGAGCAATCTTTAATTGCTTATTTTCACCACCACCGGTACACGCCCACTTCTTTGTATATTCTCCAATTTGATTTTCTTAATAATACACGTAGGATTCGGCAGCATCACATAATCATTTTGGTACAGCTGAAAAAAAATCAGCTGCTTGCTAGCAGCCAACCATGGGAGGGACCAAAAGTTACCGTATTTTCCGGACTCTACGTCGCTCCGGAATGTCAGTCACACCAACGAAAAAATGCATAATTATGAAGAAAAAAACATCGTCGTACTCGACTATAAGCCACATTTTTTGGGGAATTTTTTTTTACTGAATCCGAGACCAAGAACAGACAACAGGCAAGTTATAATAATAACAATAAAATAGAGAACAACAGGCTGAATAGCAGTACAGCACACTAACGTAGCACATTTATATTTATTCAGCTACATGAAGCATAGACAACGAACTGAATAAGTGTCTGGTATGTTAACGTAAGAAATATTAACAGTTAATCAGATAACTACACTAACGTAACATATTTATTCAGCTACACCGCAGTCTTCTAATGTTGAAGTCGGCGAACTTGTTTGTTTTATTAAGTCGTTTTAGATGAATATTGAGATTTAAAATGTGCAAATACAAATACAATGGTTCACGGGTGTCAAAGATTAGAACTATATAGCAAACACAAGCACAATAGAATGAATGTATGTAGGTTCAGTATAAAGTATCATCTTTACAGTTCAGTACTGGAGGTACACAGACCTGTCTGTGTTTGATGATGTGAGCTCCGTAGATTTTGTCATCCATGTCGCTGCAGCTGTGGTCTCGAATGTTCCACTGACACCCCCACAGACTGGACACACACGCCATGCACCTACAACATACAATAAACACTGTGGTATATCTGTTGGTGCAGTAAGCTACATTCAAAGAACATCATGGAAATGTATCGATACTTTTCAGTGACAAAAACAATTTAAACACCACATTTTCAAGAGCCTGTGCAATGTAATGTTTTCACGGTTACATTTAGGTGTTTGATTTTCAACAAAAAAGGTGAGCGTGACAAACTGAAAAACTGTTGACTAGTGCTAGTTTGCTTGTGACTGGAATGTTATTTGACAGGGAGTTGTTTAACTACAAAATAGCTCACCATTAGTAGTTCCAACAAAGTCATTTCTTTGCAGTCAGATTGTGTTAAAAAAAAGCTCATAAAGTCTTGCGTGAGTAACACAGTTTCAGACAGAGCATATCAGTACAAAAAGGACAGGAATGGGACATTAAACAACAAGAACATATATAGAGATAAAAAGGGCAGACATCGTTTGTGGTACATTTCATATAATTGTGACAGCAATCACAATGCCACCGTACCACCAGAGGGAAAAGGCTGCTTATCCATGTAGTTTTCACTTATAACAAAGTACTAGAATATATTTACAATATGTACAGTTAAAATATGTAACTTATGCCTAATATAAAATCTACAAATACCAGCAGTTTCAATAGTTACTGTGGCATTATCGTTGAACACAGTTATTTTTGTCATGATAATAGTGACCGAAATTTCAGTCACCCCATGCCTGAGGTACAGCAGCAATCGTAAGCAGGCAACTGGGGAAAAAGCTGAACATCCAGACAAATACTTGGAGATTGGACAAAGCATTACAACAGTGAAGCGAGCTGAGAAATCAAACTTTTGATAAATCTTGTTTAGAAAAAACCAGACATCTTTCCCATCCACAAAAGGCTTCTCTTCTTTATTCAAAAACAAAATAGTCTGTACTTCACTCAAAATGAGTCACTGTACAAAATGTTATACCAAAGTTGTTTACAAGTACAACTTTTGGACATATTTTATTCTCAAAGTTTGCAGGAGACAGGGGCAAGGATTTGAGTGACTTTGACAAATGATGATGTCCAACAGTTGAGTCAGATTATCTTGTGTATCTGGCCTGCAGTGGTCAGGGTCTATAAACTGTTGAACAAGAAACACAGAAATATCAGTAACACTTTATAACAACTACACTATTTGTAGGGTTCGTTAAGCATGAAAAAAGACTTAATAATGAATAAATAATTTCTTAATTGTGATTCAGGCTTAGTAAATACCTCATTAAGTTAAGTTAGGGTTAGGGTATTAATTGAATAGTTACTAAGCCTGAAACTGTTCCTTATGAACATACACTGTATATATAAATGGACATAGCTAACATTCCAAACAGGAAGTGAGCATGGGTGAACTTCCTGGCTCCAATTCATTTTACACTGAAAAACTGTGGCCCCTCTCTCTGTAACTGCTGCTGTCAGACTCATCATTTTGGTCTTAAAATTGATTTTATTTATTTACTCCCTGCTAAAGCAGCGGTGCGGACAGGAAGGGGCACTGCCTTCAACAGCCTCGCTCCGGATTGGCTCTTTGGTTGCCATGATACTCACGGTCGGAGTTCCAAATATGGAACTTGGCTCCAAATTCTGACATATAAATGCTCTAGCCTCGATGAGCTTCATTTGACTGGAGTCGAACACTATGGGTGACGTCACACTTAGTCCACTTCTTTATACAGTGTATGCTTATGAATTGAGTCTTTCTTCATGATTTATTCAGTTAAGGTGTAGTTATTACAAAGTGTTACCAAAATGTCTAATTGCATTGTTTCTGAGCAGTGCTACTATACAATTTGCCATTTAGCTTTAAATATCAAGATTGTGTTCATTCACATTTGTAAGAAGACTGAATTATGAACTGATACTAATACAAGAATCTTGTTTCATTTCAGAACATGTGTGTAGAGGTCTAAAGTTCAGGTCTGGCAGGTTTTATATTCCAACCCCATGGAGATGCACACACATTTAGTTATCATCAGTGGACATTGTATTTCCTACATAATTGCAGCCTTTGTGACTTGGTAATTTCAACCATTCAAACTGCAATTTTGATTTCAATGAATCTTGCAGAACTAATCATGATGTTATGCCAGATTCGTAAAATAAATAAATAATAAATAAAAAATAAATAAATAAATAACCATAAGTTAAAGGTGCACTATGTTACTTTTCTGGTGGAGTGTCCGGCACCTGCTTGTCTCCATGGAGATGTTGATTATTCTGCCTCTTCTCTTTTAATGTAAATGATGATTATGATGACTGTTTATGTTTTGATATGTTTGTATTGTAATTTTAATGTCTTTCTTATTCTGTAAAGCACTTTGAATTAATTATGTACAAATTGTGGTATGCAAATCAACTTTCCTTTGCCTGGAATGTTCCACAGTATGGCATGAAACTCATCTCCATGGAGACAAGCAAGTGAAGCCATCAGGCCAAGTTACAGGTCATATCCGTATGCCGAAAATATGTTTTTCCAACATATTTTGAGCAATAAAAACACCTGTAGTTAAATAAATGCAAGATTGATATGCAGAAAATTAAATGCAAAAGAATAGCATCTCCATGGAGACAAACAGATGACGGACACTCTACCAGTAAAGTTACACAGTGCACCTTTAAATTACACACCATTGCATACCTTTCCATACAAACAGAGAGTAGCAGCGTATATAAAATGTATGTAAACATGCAAACTCATCACAGTGAGAAAATCCATGTTGCTGACAATGAAAAAGATGAGTGCAGCTCTCCATTAACAAAGCTCGTTCATCACACGCACTCGGCTCTCGAAAAAATGTGCCACGCAAAAATAGCAACATCGACTTTGGTTTTTTGATTAATGAAAAGAAACTGATGCAATTTCCCTGTTTTGGTCATAACAGCGAAAGGAGGGAGAAAAATGCAAGAGGTGCGTTGAAAAATCCCATGAATCATAATTTACAAACAGCCTTGAAGCCCTCATCTATTCACACAGATAGAGTCAGGGTGGAGAAAGAACCAGGTAACTGTGTAATTTATGATTTCAACACAATTTGAATAAAATAGATGACAGACGACCAATACATTTTCAAAGGTGCACTATACAGCCTTTCTGATGGAGGGTTTAGATGTGTTTAATGCCATATTCTGCAACTCTGGAGGCAAAGGAATAACATGCCCACCAACAAGGCCAAAATACAGATCAGATCTGTGGAAAAGCAGGCCAGCTGATAAAAAGCATGCATGTTTTTCCAAGGTATTTTGAACATTATAAACTATACATATTATTAAATTATTTTTAAAAAATGTATCTGAATGAATGCAAAATAGCCCCAATTTAATGCCATATGGATTAGTTTAATGCCATACTCTGGAACATTCCGGTGTAGTGCTGTTGAACATTCCCGGCAAAGCAATAAAATCTCTATGGGGTTTTTGGTGGAACGCCCACTAGAAAAGTTACATAGTGCACCTTTAACTTCAACTTTTTAGAGACACCCTGGATATTAGGTACATGGGCTGGTGTCTAACATATTTATTTATACTTCCAATGTTCATTAAGGTGTATTGTCTCATTTACAAAACAATATTAATGTACATATTGTTATTATAAAGTAATGGTATTTAGCCTCATATCTGACTTACGGAGTATTTTCAGCCTTCTTCACAGTCGCAGCACAGTTGTAGAATTTGAAATCCCGAGTGGCCAGCTCCACCGAGTCATTGACGAAAACGGTTATGGCCACAGCTACAAAGTCTGGGGGCAAAATGAGAGAAAGGAGGATTAGAGGCAGAGGCTAGTGGATAAGGACTGAATTAAACCTGCTAAGCTCAACTTAAATTGAATCTGTGACTTCAAAAATACATCTAGCCAAGAAATAACCTCTGTCTAATAAAGTGGAGTGGAAAAGGGACTCGGGGCACGCAGTCTTATGTTCAGATTCCACTCATTGCCAGGCACTTTCAAGGTCTATTATTGAGAATTAAATACGTGTCTGAGTATGGTTTTAATAGAAGAACCTCTCGCTGGGGTCTGTGTTGGCATAGGGGTTAGTTGGTAGCCTCTCAGAAAGGAGGTACGTAGTTCAGTTCTTCTCTATGCATTTATAAGGTACACTTCATTGATCCCTTGTGAGGAAAATTAATTTCCCATCCTTCCACCAATGCCACCCGTCAGTAGCAGTGGGTGCCGCTATGTCACGCTCAGGGACCTATCTCCAGATTTTGAGGTATATTCTTGGTCAGGACTACCTGTGCTGGAGGATTTTATTTATTGTGCATGTTTTGGGTTGATGTGTAGTCTCTCAAAGTCAAAATATCATCCCGTACCTTGGTCGTCGTGTGTCTGCGGTATCATGGAGGGTTGGGGGAGCTCACATGAGACCTGCCCAGAATCAGACATCCTCCCTAGGCTTTGAAACTCCTCGACTTTGCAAAAGAGCCGGTCTGAGTGTCCAATGAGAGGGAGAGAGGGGATGTTGATTTTCACCTGGAGAGAGAAAAAAAGAGTCACGGTAGAAAAATAACCATGTATTGTATATTGTTTTCTACACAATTTGAATGAAATCTATTGAATGAGTGGAAACGTACAAAATTTTGATAATATACTTTTTTGGCAGAAGTAACAGTAAGAGTTAGTAGCAGTAAGAATAATATGATAGTTGTATTATAGTACTATAATTTTTTACTGTAACTGCAACACTGAATGGCCATTTGGACACTTATCAGAACTCTAACGTAGCAGCAGTGATGTCAAAATGATTTGGTTTATTAATTATTGTAATTATTGTGTAAGGTCACATGATCATTGTAAAAAGTTGGCAGCAAAATAATAGCACCAATTTTATAAGTAAATAATTTCAATAGTTTTCAATACACTCCAGAAAGTAAATGCATAGTGCTTTTTAATCTGGTTGTTTATGTCACATTACTTCACTTGGTCACATACTAGAGGACTGCAGATTTCACTGTTTTAGTCAAGTCTTCAAATCATAAAATTGTAATGTTTCTTCTCATAATAACTGTAAAAAATGATATAGTGACATTCTTAAATAGGAGTAGCTTTTGAATTGTGTTGAATTTGTTGGGAAGGAAGTGAAGAGATGTTGATTTTCACCTAGACAAGAAAAAGTGCATGTTCTGACCTCTAGATTGAGTTTATTCACGTTATAAAAGCTACATTATTGTCTGATCCTGGAAAACCTCTTTTGAAATGAGCCATTTTCTATAATGGCCCCAAGTGAAAATGGCAACAAGGGGGGTCGCGAAGTGGTGAAAAATACAAGAATGACTCAGAACAGTGCCCGTGATCAGTAAGAAGTGCAGGAATGAACAAAATATTAACTTTAACAATGTGCTTCTCCATCTAAAGGCTATAGGAGCAATCGGCCATGTTGGTTTTAATAAGTATTTGGAGTGTACCAGATCAATACAAAGTTGAAGCAGGTTTCCAACTGCAATATGTTGGAGTGAATTGTGTGAAAGTGGGGTGCAGTTAATACAATTTCTTTGGGTTTGTGAGAGAGGTGGGCAATATTGGAAAAAAAAAAAGTGCACCTAGTGCACCTTTAATGATAACATATGATTTAACATGTCTCAGGGCTATATCACAATTTCATTTAATATCATCCTAATTCCCATCGCTAGTTTGTATACTATACCAATCAACATTAGTATTGCCCCTGATAATGTTGGTGACCAATTCGAATCATTTACTTATTCGATGCAATACAAAACACACAGCTCACGACTCAATAAATCACAATTAACATTAGTATTGCCCCTGATAATGTTGGTGACCAATTCGAATCATTTACTTATTCGATGCAATACAAAACACACAGCTCACGACTCAATAAGATCACAATTTGACGACAAATGCAATAATTGATACATTACTCATGATATTCTGCATTAAAGAACTAAATGCATTGCAAAACTGTATTTCTTTGATAAACCACTACTTTCAGAAACCCAATATGAAATACGCCCATTTAAATCATCAGAACTGTGAATATGTCAAATGTATTGTACAAACAAGTCTTAAAAATTGTATCATTGTCACAAAATAATTGTTGTAAAATAAACCAAAAAATACTCCTGGTGATACATATCGATACAGCAGCCCACAATATTGATACTCACCAAATTTAGTATCACAGTATACTGAAAAGTATAAAATTTAAGTTGATGTTTTTAGGAAGCACAATTTCGCATTTCATTGTTTTGCTGAACATTCAAATATATCTGCCAGTGATCGCCAATGACAGTCCACAGTCAAAGTTTTGCAGGACTTCCCTCTGCCTGTCAGATCCTCTCAGTCTTTAACGCAGTTTAAGACTAGACTGAAAACCCACCTCTTCTCCCTGGCATTTAATACTAGCTAGACAGGATATCTTGTATTGTTCTTTTCCTATGTATTCCTATGTATTCTCTGTATATTTGTGTTCTGTTGACTTTTATGTGAAGCACTTCAGGCGGTTGAAGATGTTTTTAAAGGTGCTATATAAACAAACTTGATGTACTGTGATATTTACTAACACTATACTACAGGACACTTGAATTCTGCTTATGCCATCTATCCATCTGAGAGCTGAGAGCGGGTGTGTACCGTCTCCGTCTTCTTGCAGGAGAGGTTTGGGGGGAAGAAGGAGACGATCTTGACACACTGCTGCCTCGGGCTCCACAGCCAGCCATTCTTCTCCTCTGCGCGTCTGCACTCGGACCGCCGCGTGCACCTGGACACGAGCTCATTTGTTACTTACATAAACAAAAAATGAATTAAACAAGCAAAAGTCTTCCAGCTATCAGAGATGGCACCTCAAACAGTTTATAGTGTTCAGTTAAGCTGTCTCATTGATCAACCAGCAAATGCCAACCTGCTCAGGGCATGTCTCCATTTTCATCTATTCACTCATTGACCTTTATGTAACCAGGTTAGACCCACTGAGATCAGACCTAGAGCCCTTTTCACCATTTCAATATTGCAATAATCATCATAATAAAACCAATGTATGCAACTTTTCTAGTGGAGAGTACAAACCTATGCCTACTTGTCTCCATAGAGATGATAATGCTCTGCCTAGAATGTTCGACAGTATGGCATTAAGACTTAACTATCTCCATGAAGAAAAACAGGTGGCGCCAAGTTACAGGTTAGAATTAAATGAATGCTAGAAAGATGAATTTAATGGCATACTGTGGAATGTCGAGACAAGTGTTGGACCCTCCCCCAGAAAAGTTACGCAGTGCACATTTAACAATGTACAGGCACAAAATGATGGAAGTGTTTCACGTATTCACTCAGATGCTCTCCTGTGTTGTGAGACCTGGTCTTGCTTCAGTAAAGACAGCTGTAATTGATTCAAACCAACACATTCATCTGGTGATCTGAACAGTGAACATACACCAGGACTGAACCAGGACTGAACCAGGACTGAACCAGGACTGAACCAGGACTGAACCAGGACTGAACCAGGACTAAAGCAGGACTAAAGCAGGACTAAAGCAGGACTAAAGCAAAGCTAAAGCAGGGCTACTTATTACATTGTTTAGTCATCCTCACTTCTCTATGCACAGCCTCACAGAATAACACTTTGCATCAACATCACATTGAAAAACATGAAGCTATAAATTAAAAGCGCGCAATCAAACGTACGGCAGGCGCACCGGGAGGCAGCGGAGCCATGATTACATGTTGGGTTGCATCACATATTTCAGTGGGATGTGGGAGCATAGGAGATATATATATATATATATATATATGTGCAGGTCTTTGTGAGGCTGCAGACTGGGTAAATATGCAGTGATGAGGGCAAATTACAGCGAGCAGCGTCTCTGCGTGAGGTCGACAAACGTGGACAGGAGCAGAGGGAGTGTAAACACGCAGGGCAACTCAAATCCACCGCAATAAAAGTGAACACATCTCCCGCTGTGAGGCTTAGATGGAGCTGTGCGTGTATGTGGGTGCATGCGGACGATCAGGGAGTAATATGGAGAGATAGTGAGAATAAGCCATTATAATTTACAACGGAAAAGGCTTGTGTCAATGAGTGGGAATTAGAAAGGATTTTGTTTGTTATTTTGTTAGCAGACCTGCCTGGCAAATCCACTCTTTTTTTATACAGAGGGATCTCAGTCTAGTCACCACTCCCATTTTTTCCTTTCTTTTTTTCCTCATAAGCAGCCATATTAGTTTTGTTACCAAACAGACCATGCAGGTCCCTTTTGAATGAGAAAAAGTACTCAAACTGAAACTTATGAATACTATACAAAACATATGTAGTCTGCCATATTATTTTTTATCAAACATTAACAATAGCTAATAATTGCTCCTTATTGGGCAACACAATACTGGAAGAACTTTTCTGGTGTAGGGTCCGCTACCTGCTTGTCTCCATGGAGATGTTATTTCTTTGCCAGAAATGTTCCACAGTTCGGCATTAAATTGATCTACATTGCGTTCATTTCATCACTGGTGGTTTTACTGGTTAAAATACCTTGAGAAACATGGATTCTTACTCTGAGTTGGGTCACCTCAACTGCTTGTCTTCATGGAGAAAAACTTAATACCATATTGTGGAATATTCTTGGCAAAGCAATAACATCTCCGTTGAGACAAAGAAGGTGGCATTCTCTCCACCAGAAAAGTTACATAGTGCACTTTTAAATTAGTTTGATTGATACCAAAATAAAATCATCAAGGAATATTGTACAAAGAGGAAATCACAACCTGTAGAGCGTTTTCGGTTCTCTAAACATTCTGGGAATTGGATTTGCTTAGTTACAAACAAACACATTATTTGAATGTTTCCTGTTAGCTGGATAATTAAACAGGAGGGCATCTGGTGTAAAAAACTGTTTACTGTTTATGGGATTTCCAAATAGAAAATCGTATGAAAATATTTTATTTTAAACACATTTTTAAGTTTGTAAAATCAATTCTCAGTTTCTCTATAGTGGTCATAACTTGCACTTGTATTTTTCCCTCTTTCTATTTGAGCTCAGAAACACATTATAAGGAGAGGTTTCAAACAGAGAGGCTGATTGCACCACAGACTGCAGTACTTAGAGACATTTTCTCTTGAGTTGGCTAATTATCTTATTTATAGCTTTGATATTCATGCTTATGTGGGTACTTATTGGCCATTAAGACCATAAGAAAGTCTGCACACTGTACCTTTATACTCAAATGGCAATATTTCACGATATTTTCAAGCCACTTCACCCAGTGTTAAACATGTACTCTAAAAATTAGTTCTCACAGGCTCGCGTGTCCGCAGAT
Source organism: Periophthalmodon schlosseri (assembly GCA_000787095.1). Lineage (NCBI taxonomy): Eukaryota > Metazoa > Chordata > Actinopteri > Gobiiformes > Gobiidae > Periophthalmodon > Periophthalmodon schlosseri. The sequence continues at coordinate 53,736 of KN478158.1, read as the reverse complement.
CTGACCTGTCACTTCGTCTGGTGACACTCTGCTTGTCTCCATGGAGATGGAAAATGCATTCAAATGCATGTTCAGTGTTTAAAAGTGTTCAAATCAACATGGTCTCTAATAATATAGTGGATTTTATGTATTGGTTGTAAGTAATTGAATGATTTATTTAGGTGTTTTGGGAGCTCACCTTCCCTCCAGCACACACCAGCCACAGTACGGGTCCCGCAGCTCCACACATGACTGGCAGTTGGGCTGTTTGAGGCACTTCTGCACTGGCACCTTGGTAATCTGTAATAAAATAGAAAAATAAGAATTATGGCCATAGAAAACTGCAACCACAAAGCAAAAAAATATATATATATATTAACGGGTTTAAGCCTGATGTGGACTTGGTTTGGTTCTTTTCTAGTCCTGCAAGAGTCCTGCAAGAGTCCTGAAGGTGGTGCAAGGTCTGGCACCTGCTTGTGTCCATGGAGTTATGACATTAAACTCCTATCTCCATGGAAACAAGTAGGTGAGACCACCTGACCAAAGTTACAAGTCAGATCTGTGGAGAGGCAAGCCCGCTCATAGCACAATTGCTCACTTTTTCAAGGCATTTTTAGACAATAAAACACTACTGCTGCTTCCTTCATTTTCTTAAGAATGTACCCAAAACATTAAAATACAACTTATAGCACGATAAAGACTCCCATAGTATTTCACATTTCGCTATAATTTTTGCCTTAACAAAATAATGATGTACAAAAAGAAATAAGGTGAAGTCCTGCCTTCTTCTCGGTGGTGATGTAGAGGTGGCTGTGGCTCAGGTCAAAGAACAGGTTCTTGTTGACTCTCTCTCTCATGGGGTCAATGAAGGCCTTACTGTACTCGTATGGCTCTGAGGTGAGATGGACCTACAACACAGATGTACTGTTAGGTCAAAACAGTTCAATAACATGTCAATCAAAAGGACAAAGAAAAACAAACAAAAATGCATTGTTTCATTTCAGAAAAGTGAGCCCTGGGTTTATGGAGCAGATAATGGGCAATCCCACCAACTTACAGAGACAGAGGAATAGGTTGGCTTCAGCGGCTTTTGGTTTTGAATAAGGGATCCAGTTTATGTAGCTATTGTGAAAATCAATGTTTATTTATACTGATAGAGAAGACGTTGAACTGTGCCAATTTTTGTTTCATGTAATTAAAGAGATATTAACCATAAACCAGGTCAGCAAATCTGCAATCTGACAATTAAACAGCAAACTTAAACACAGAATTTACCAGATATAAATCAGACCCTTACTGGAACTACAGTCGGTTAGTCCAAGACTATTCACAAAGAAAACCAGGACTAAACCAGGACTAAACCAGGACTAAACCAGGACTAAA
>KN478158.1:24310-52313 GCA_000787095.1 Periophthalmodon schlosseri | reverse complement strand
CTAAACCAGGACTAAACCAGGACTAACCCAGGACTAAACCAGGACTAAACCAGGACTAGCCACACTTGTTTACCTTGAACACGTCTCCGCGGCTGTTTCCCAGGAAGGCGATGGTATGGTCGTTCTCCACAGCTACAGACACAGCGGTGAGCAGCTCTGTTTTGGAGAGTGCATTCTGGGCCTTCAGAGCGTACTTGGGTTTACTGGCCAGAGGAGAGGGGAGGAAGTCTGCACCACATTTAAACTGCTCCAATGTGTCCTTCTGTAACAGGGAAATGAAAAGGAAAGTAAGAAACTCTCCAGATTTGATGTGATAGTAACATTATCCCAAAATGTTTTTAAATAAAATGAGATACCTGAACCTAGTTTAAGATTCGCTATGTAACTTTACAATGCTATAGCACTACATGCAGACAAGCAGGTGACAGACCCTAAGAAAAAGTTACATACTAATAATAATACTTTGGATTTATATAGCCTCTTTTAGCTTTTAGCTTTACAGTGCATTATCAATTCACTCACATACTTTGTGGTGACAAGCTCCTTCCATAGCCACAGCTGCACCATCACTTCTCCAATCACCACCAACACTCACGCACACACCACATTCATACTAGATAATGTGGGTGAAGTGTCTTGCCTAATGACACAGCAACAATTTCCAGTAGAGCCACTACTGTCACACTGTGACACCTGGTATTCTCAGCGGTCTCCCATCCAAGTACTAACCAGGCCGGTTGTTTTGCTTCCGAGATCTGATGAGATTTGGCATTGAGCAGGTATGGCCACACTACAGACTGTGCCTTTAAATTGTTTTGCATCTTCATTTTATTTAAACACATTTCATAAGGATACGATGTCTTTATATTATTATACTAACAATAAGATTTTAAGAGATGTATTACTATCGTAGAAAGCTTTATACTGCAGATGAGACAGGGGAATGATCCTAATCCAGGAGCACAGACGTGTGGAGCAGTGGGAGAGATTTACAAATACAAAGTAAAGCAGTGACATTAAAGTAAGCTCTGGCATTTATGCATTATTAAATATGGTTTACTGCCGAATCCAATATCCCACTCATTTTCTTTTAATAACCTCCAGTCACATAATACAACTTAACACATACAAACTGCATTTTGCCTTATTTCAGCACCAGCTAATAAAATGTATTCAATATTTAAAGAACAATACTGAGAATATAAATGTAATAAATACTACATATTTACTACTGCAACCACTACTTCCATAACTACAGTTAGTATTTCTATAACTGCTACTACCACTGCTAGCGACTATACTACAACTGCTATTATCATATTACTTTAGTCTGCAAAATACTTACAATCTAACTGAAACCCTTGAATTTATTTTAGATTTTGGACATTTCAAATTGGAATAATGATCTAAAATGATTTCCAGATGAAAACAGTGGCACTGTTTTACACCTGCCGCTTTATAGTGGGACACCGTAAACATCACTGCCACACCATTAGTGATGGGTGGATGAATAACAAAATATGATCAATACTAACTTTTGAAATGATATCGTGATACAAACCTAGAAGTGGCTGATATTAACAAAAAGGAAAATGCTGATATCTTTTGGTATTATCTTGATAACGATATTCACCAAAGGAATATGTTAAAATATGCCTACAAATGTCTTTATTGAGGTTCAAGTATTGCACAGAACGCAAACGGACCACAAGTAACCACAAAAGTGCAGAAATATCACTTGTTTCAGAGATTACACTAGACATTTTGGGTAATTTTATTTTCAGCTATTTTTGCTGTCATTTTTAATAGTTTAATTTATATATATACTTGTTATTCTAATTTTGTATATCTCCGGTACGACAATTGCGATATTATTTTTTGATACTCCACTCCTATATTAGCCTTTTTTTAAATTTTATTTTATTTTTTCAGCTAAAATGGTTATGCAATACTACTCAATTCTATGTGTATTATCAAAGACAGAATTGCAGAGTAAGTAAAGGGCAGTGGGCGTGGAAGAGGGGGTCAGGGAAAACAGCACTTTTTCTGAGAGATGTCATCTTGATTGAGAATAAAGACCACACAAACATGTATGAATATCTAAATAGAACTTCGAGTGGGTAAATGAGAAGAGATGCAAAGATATTAATCATAAACCAGGACAACAAATGCAATCTGACAGTTATGAAGTCAATTCCACCATAGATTTTAAGATGGAAATTGGACCTTTGAATCCAACCCAAGACAAACAAACAAAACCAGGTCTAATCCAGGTCTAGACCGGCCTAAAGCAGACAAACCAACTAAAGATTAGTATCTGCAGTAACATTATCATTATTTAAATTTGAAAACTCATTCCACATACCGCTATTTTCGAGGTGCAGAACTCATCTGTTTTGGATGAGTATGGGATATCAACAGCTGGGTCTCCAGAAATCTTTCCCGAGTCGATGTAGCAAGCGCTGATGATGTTCCCCAGTTTTTCGTTGATCGTGTCCAGTGGATACATGCACAGGGCGGATTCATTTGGATAGTCATCCGAACTCGCAACCATAAACAAAACCTTACGCCAAGACACCACATTTCCATATAATCCAGATTCCGACATGCTCCGTGCCAATTCTTTCCCGGGAGCGGCCACATACGCAGCTCGGACTTTGTTATACTTATTATTATTCCCGCAATTTAGCTGCAACTCCGTGTGCGAATAGTAGTGAAGATCTGCTTCGCAAAGCCGGGACACGAACGTAACATTTTTGCTGTCCGTACCATCGAGAGTCCTGGAAAAGAGAAAATACACAAATCCATCTTCTTTGAAAGCATGTCGAAAATCATGAAGATATTTGGGAACGAATGGTGTGGTTTGGACTGTAGATGCTTCGATAATGCTTTCAAAAACTACCCATTCACGGAAATCTTGCAAAATCCGAGTGCTTATCAGTTTTGTGCTATCCAGGCTTCCGTAGCCCTTACCGACTAGAAATACCGGAAAGGAGAGGTCCTCCTTTGTATAAGTGGACATAACTCCCACTACATTGACATTGTCTTCAATGCTAGCTACATAAGTCCTCTCTCCTTTGCTATCACTGTAGTAAAGTTGTTGCTCCACATTGCTTAGATTAAGAAGAGAGCAAATACCCCTATATCTACTTCCACAGACAATTAGGGACCCATTTGAGGGGTGGACAAGAAGCAGTTTGTTGTGGTTGTCCATGGATTTGGTATCCTGACAGGCAGAGGCCGGAGGAGTGCATGTCCTAGCATCCTCCTTAGGACCAGTTTCAGTCCTGGCCTCCCTTTTGAGTGCAGGGCTGAGTTGGTAGATGGAGTTGACGGCCCCCACGTAAATGCGGCCTGTGTGATTGTCCTGCACCACATTGTTGATGAGGGTCTCGGAGCTGAAGCTGGGGTGGGGGTCTTCCTGAGCGAGTGAGAGAGAAAAGAAAGCGATGGGGAGGAGGAGGGGCAGCCAGCTTTCCATTTCTGAAAAAGATACAGAAACAAACACTGATTTAGATGGGTTGTCAATAAATAAATAAAATAAAGAGATGGTGCTGCCAGATCAATAGCTATCATCTCCAAACACTCTATCAAGTTAGCAGTTGTCTTGCCAAAAGATACAACAACAGTTCATTGTAATGGAAATAGATCCACAAACATTTCAGTTGATAGTCTGTAATTTTCAGAAGACGCTTGCCTAACCGACAACCACTAATACCACCAATACTAATACTTTTATCTAGATTAAAAAGGCCAACAAATGCATTAATAATCTATTATAACTACTACAACTATCCCTACTACTCTTGTCCCTACATAGTGAAGAGACAGAGCAGACTTTTTTGGTCATGGTGCCACCTTCACTGTCACACTGGTCAAATTCACTCCATAAACTGCATATACATTTCTTCATTATATAGTTTTGGTCATAATATAATACAAGTAGAAGAGGAAGTTTATAAATGTACTAAAAGTTAAAAGGAGTGAGAGGTGATGCAGAAAACATAGTTAGATGAATGCAAAAAAAAATCACTGTGTCAAACTTCCAAAGTGAACAGCCAAACAAGTGGAATAAGAGATTAAGAAAGATGACATTAATATCAGTGTTAAATGTAAATAAATGCACATAAATGACACGCTAATGCAACTCCAGCCGTGTTGAATACAGTATGGACTCATATTTGGGTTAATAGGATTACAGCATCAGCAGCTGTTCTGACTCACCTCCCTGGCCCACTTCTCTCACCACTCCTCTGTTCTGCAACTTATCACTTAATATAGCAGCGCAGAGGGTCTCAAAATGTGTTGTAGGTACTATCAGTGGTATATAACGTTTAATGGTACTGCAATTCAAGTTAAGATCTGCCATATTTGGTCCCGGTTTATTCCCGGTTTAGTCCCGGTTTTACCCTGGGCTCAGACTGCACGCGGTGCAGCTCTGGTCCGGTGGCTGTAAGTATTTTGTATAGTATAAAATCTGAGAGGCGCTCAGACAGCACACTGTGCAGTGCGGTGGTGTCGGCGGCAGTGCCACGGAGCTCCGGATCAAATCCGTTGGATTCTATTTTTGCCGAACGCCGGAGCTGACCACAAGCCTTTTCCCTTAATAAGTAAATAGTTATCGCGTGAACACGTGGTTTCGCACGTGCAACTTCAAAGGCGGTGACTGCAACTGCAGAGCCTCCGGTTCTCGTGTGAGTGTCACACCAGAACTAAACCAGTCCAACACAGGAGTCGCAGATGGACCAGATGCAGTCTGAGTGAGGTGTTTATGTCCGGGTTTAAGTCTGGGTTTAAGTCCCGGGTTTAAGTCTGGGTTTAGTCCGGGTTTAAGTCCCAGGTTTAGTCTGGTGGGGTAAAATCATTTCACACATATAACTTGGATTTGCTTGTAATTTGTATGTTGTTTTTTTTTTTTTTCCCATTTCCTTCCTCTGTGGCTGCACAAACAATGTTCAGAGGAAATTGGGAGACTTTACTCTTGAGGAAGAGCGATCACACATCTGCCCCATTTTTCATTTAATTGACACAATATCAGAAAATGATTATCAACAGGAAAAGAACACCAATGCAATGAGATAAAAATGGATATGGAAGATTTGGAGTTCTCAAAATGTGTTATTGGTGCTGCGGGTGTTATCTGCTTCATCTGGTGGTGCATTTTGCCAAGTTGTAAGATGGGGTTAGTCCTGACTGTATAACTGCTTCTGCTTTTAGTCCTGGTACGGAACTACTCAACTGGTTTAAATCTGAATAAGTTTAGGCTGAGTCCTGGTTCAATCATGGTTCAGATTCCTTGTTTTTGATTAGTCCAGGTTTAGTCCATCTTTAGTCTTAAACCTTTTTATCGTTTGTCTGAAACCTGGTTTAGTCCTGGTTAATCCATTTGTATATTTAGTCCAGGTTTAGTCCAAGTTAGTTCCTGGGTTGAGTTAGGCCTTGTCTGAAGTCTACTTTAGTCCAGGTTTAATTCTGGTTTAGTTCTGGTTCAGTCCTGGTTCAGTCCTGGTTCAGTCCTGGTTCAGTCCTGGTTCAGTCCTGGTTCAGTCCTGGTTCAGTCCTGGTTCAGTCCTGGTTCAGTCCTGGTTCAGTCCTGGTTCAGTCCTGGTTCAGTCCTGGTTCAGTCCTGGTTTATTCCATTTTTTAAATGCATTCATTATTCATACCTTTATGTTATTTTCAATTCCCTCCTAACATCTTAGTACTTTTTGCAGAACCTTTAAAAAGTACTACCACGACACCATTTTCTGTGTAAATCTTGACAATATGGCTGCCGCCCTTCGCCTTTAATTACCTCCATAAAACCCAACCACGTCGTTTCTGCCCTGACTAAGCACAGACAGGCTTTTTATTGGCTCATTTCAATTTTAATGAAAATATTTAAAGGGTGCCGATCGAAAAGGGCACGATACATTTACACAGGCAAACGAGGAGGACAGCTCCGGCTAGGGGCTTGGGAGAAAAGTAAAATCACGAAATTGAGTCGACGGACACTTAAATTCAAATTGCAGCTGGAATTAACAACCCCCCTGGGCAAATGTGTGATCAGCTGCCTCCCTGGTTTTACTGGGGAACAGCAGCTTGGCAAAGTGCAATGTGAGGTGCAAAAAATGGTTGAGGCAAGAAGGAGCAAGGAGGTTGTGGGTTAGACTCCTGATGTCGGAGTGTGCTGTTATCCTGGAGTCTAATGATATTGCAGAGGTGCATAATTACAGAAATGCCACAAAGCAACACATTTACACATTATAGATTCCCTCTGAAACCATTCCCAATTGCAACAACTCACAGTTAATCTTACATCTTTAAAGGTCCTATATTACACAAAATGGATCCATGGGAGCTTTAAGCCATGTTAGAATGCTATTTCCTCATCAAAAACATCCTGGACTTGGGAGCTTTAAGCCATGTTAGAATGCTATTTCCTCATCAAAAACATACCTGGACTTGTGTTTTGTTTCATCCACACGTTTGATTAACTCTTTATTTTTAGTCTGTCTACATCTCCAAAGCTCAGAATTACCTGTTCCACCTTGTGATGTCATGAAGTGGTAGCTTTCAAGTTAGCATCAACCTTTTACCTTTTGTTCAGCAGAGATTGGCAATTCTACGGCTGAAATCAGCATTTTCTGTTTGAGAGAAGAACTCAGCCTAAATATGCAAGGTTTGTGTGTTAAATATGTGTGAATGAAACAAAACACAACGCCAAGTATGTTTGTGATGAGGAAACAACATTAGAACAGAGTAATTTGGGCCTTTTAATTTACAGATTTTGGTTTTGATCATGTATGTAACATTTAGCACTAGCAGTAAACAACAGCAGTAGCAATACAACGATAGTCCTGGTATTAGAGTAGTTTTAATGAGTAGCACTCATCATGCTCTGGTGCTGCAGCTTTTTAAAAATCTTGACTGAAGGGATGTACCATGTTGGCCATATTTGCTGAGATGCACTCTAAACTGAACCAGAGTGACTAACATGGCTCAGTGTTTACACATATACACTCTGTCTGAGCTCTGTCTGAGAGAGGAGAATGAGAGGAGGATGAGAGAAGGATGAGAGGAGGAGGAGAGGAGGAGGAGGGTGCACCTGCTGGGACTGTGGAGGTTTAATACAGCGCTGTGCAGGAGGCTGTGTGATCACGGCTCTGGGAAACTAAACTACATTCATCTGAACAAACAGAGGTACAAAAAGAACAGGGAGAATCAAACGGCTGCAAATAAGAAATGATGTTCTGGTGGGATTGTCTGACTCTGAGTCTGAGTCTACTTTACAACAAGCTGTAAGGGGATAGAATGAGACTACACTAAAACAGGACAAACAAAACCAAGTGGTCCTAGCTCAAGACCTGGAGATGGGTCCCTGGATGCTGCATTGAAGGACGGGTAAAATTCAGAGGACAAACATTTCTAAGGGGAGAATAAAGTATGTCTTAACTTATTCAGGACCAAACTTGAATTAAATAATTCATTTTCAACTGTAAATGTAAAATAACTTTAAATAAATGTTTTAACACCACAAAATACCTGACTGAAGTAGAACTACACCAACCTAACCCTAACCCAACCAATAACAATGCATTATAGATTTTCAACAAAATCAAAGTTGCTTTGTAATTCTGTGTATTATTCATTCACTCCATACTCTGAGGTGGTAAGATACTATTGTAGCCACAGCTGCCCTGGGGCAGCTGACAGAAGACAAGATCACAACCAACACTCACACACACACACTACTTTCATACTAGGCATGAGGATGAAGTCTTGTCCAATGTTTTCAAAAATGCCCATGCCAAGACATTTTAACAAAAATCTGTAGATTTTTTTCACATTTGTTTTTATGAAATCATTTGAATCAAACTATCAACTTGTTTTCAACATGTATGTACGAGCAGAGTTTAATGACGTAAAACCTGCCTCTACTTGATTTTTCTCAACTAACTCTTGCATTGACACCAATAGGAGACTTTTTACAAGAGGACAATACAAGGGCTGTGACGGGTAAACAAGGTGAGTAGGTGAGGTTTAGTCCCCGTTTAGTCCCCGTTTAGTCCCCGTTTAGTCCCCGTTTAGTCCCCGTTTAGTCCCCGTTTAGTTGAATGTACAGTAAGACCTTGTAACACCCTGCGTAGTTTAGTACAGGTTTTGTCCTAGCTTCACCTTGATTATATAGTCGTTAATATAGTCTTGCCATAAGGACACAACAATAATAGCGCTGGTCCAATAAGATTTGAACCACCAACTTTCAGCTCTAAATAAGTTCTTAAATAGGACTTAAAAATAGGACTAAGTAAGTAAACTTTATTCAAATTGACTTCATCCTGGATAATACCCAAACTACATCAAACCAGAGACTAAAACTTTGTCAAATTGAACTTGGACTAAAGCAGGAAAAACAATTCTAAACCAACACATACCAATTTATTAAAGTGCTTATACACCACTTTACCACCATAGCTAAAAAAAACACACCAAGCTAGTTTATTGTTGTCAAGTGACAGCATTCCATTACAGCCAAGCATCCAGTGGTTGAGCTGAATGACAGTTACAAGCATGTGTCAGCTCTTAGGCCGACCACAATAACTCTCTTTTATGTTTGCAGTTTAAAGAAGCCACCCAAACTTGCAAATGCGGCAAATTCGTCAAGCAATGTGTAGACACCATGAGATTAAAAAGTCTAAGAATGAAGCTGTGACAATAGATCTGCAGAATGTTCAAATAGAGAGAGGAAGAGTGGACTTAAACTGGTCCCAAATGAAATCTACAGCATTGCACAGTCTGTGTTTAGAAGTTTGTCGTGAAAAGTGGAGATAATTTATGACAAAAACACGGGGGCAGGGCAGGGAGACACAATAGACAAGGATTTCTACAGAAGGCTTGAATGATGAAAGCCAAGAAAAAATCAATTAAAGTTTAAATGAATGGGTGTTTGTGATAAAGGGTTTGGAAGCTATCAGGAAGTAGCAATACATTCTGGTTGGAGTAATGCTGTTTGGTTGACTGGGATCCAGAACACACACTTCTTCAATACTTTAGGAAGATGCGAGTCTGGTCACTGGTGAATCTCCCCATTTTCAGGGACATGCATGGTCCATCCTTATCCGAAAAAAATTAAGGAAAAAAATATCACAGAGGGTGGAAAAACAGCAAAGCACTAAACTCATCTAAGTTTAGTTAATCTGAGGCGAAATCAATTTGATTTTATTTGTAAATCATAGATGACCAAAGAGCTCCTTCGTTCTTCGTCCTTCAAATCTGTTTGCACGATCACGTTTGACTGGGTTTCAGACAGTGGAGGACGTGGGGACCAGACTGATATCAACCTGTATAAAAATGCAGAGAGATATTATTCTGGATTATGTTTTATTTTATTTTAAAGATGTAATCCATTTTGGGTTACATTGTTTATATTTTAGTTTGTCTGCACAAACACTATATGTGCCAAGGAAAAATTCAGAGGAGTTTCAGTGATTTTAACACAAAAGTCATTGTTATCCGTATCTAATCCATATCGCAGTACTTGCCATAATATTATTATAGTATTGGATTCAAGCCAAAATCACAGCAACAGTCACTTTTATTTCTTCTAGTTCAAGAAAAATCCAGAAGTATATTGTAAAAGCTGCCATTTGTGAAAAAATATATGTATATACTCAGTCCATCATTAAAACCCTCCTGGCATCCTAACTGTTCACTGCAATGAGTTTATAAGAATGTTTCACTACTTTCAGAGGGCAGAGCGGAGTTTTGCTGCCACATCACTGCCAACGGCAACTCTCTTGCTAATAACGCAAGAGCATTACTTCCTGGTTTGTCAATGATAAAAATGCTTATAATTATATGCACAGCAATCTCATTTTGACCTTAAGATCTGCTTTTACACTACATCTGTACTGGGACAAAACAAATTTTACATTGAAAGAAAATGGGAAGAGCCCCTTTAATTGAGTAAAGATGAAGCAAATCTCCAATGCTGTAGTCCATGTTTAAACACTTGATTAAACATTTAACTAAATTATACATCTGTAGAAATGACTGACAATATGAATACACTATAATTAGCACAGTCGAGCTAATCCCTATTCAATTCATTCATTCAAGAGAGTGGATAATGCACAGACCACACAAAGGGATTACACAAAAGGTGGATTAGACAGCTGTTTTTGGACTGAAATGACTCCTCTCCTCTTCAAATCAAACACATTTTAAATGTGTATCATCTGAGGACACTGAAAAAATGCTCAGTGAAAATAACATTACAAATTAATACAAGCCAAGTAAACTGGTAAACAAAATACGACATGATGCATTCAACTTTAATTCAATTCTGTCAACTGGACAAAAATGTTTCAGTTTTAGAGAGAGTTTCGCTGTTCATCCAAGATAGCATACTGGCTATCACTACTGTTTTCCTGATTTAGGTCTGAGGAAAACAAAACAAGGAAAATAACAGTGCTAGCCAGTATGCTAATAGGTGTGAGAGGACCCATTAGGGGCCTGAACCATTATGCAAAATATGACTCAGGCCCAGTTCACACTTAGTGCAGTTCAATAGAGCTAGCTAACAAACAAACTGTAAACAAGTAGGTGTGTTAGTTTCAGCTTCACTCTAAAACTCTAGTCCATTTGAGAGAATTTCAGTTTTCTTTTGCTATGGATCCCACCTGGACAACTGAGGGATTACAAAGACATTACTACTCCAATAACTACCAACATTCTGATCCAAAGTTCCAGTTACTTTTTTTCACGTATTTGAGCAAAATTTTTTTCTTGCCTCAGTACAGATATACTGTATAACCAGCTCTTGAAGACCATTTTATTGGCTGATAATCAGGAAGTGCATGTTAGCATATTAGTTGTTGCGCTTATTAACTTGTTAACTCATTGAATAATTAGTCTGACTGGATTTGTATAAGGTAAGTGAGGAATAACTTTGGAACACTGCAAACTGTTTAAAATAATTCAGTAAAAATCAGGTACAGCGCTTTTGACTAATCAAATTCTTTGCAATAGCAATAGCTTTTTTCAACATTTTTAACAAACTTTTAAAATAAGTTTCAGCTGTATAAATTTAAAATGATATTGCATATTCATATAATACATTTGTTTCATGTTTATATAAACAATTTCTTTACAAACTTTTACAAAAGCTTGTATTTATTCATACTTATTCACTTCAAATATGGCTCACTGTACATTATTATGCAGCGGCTTTAAGTCCCGCTCCAACAGGTCTGAAAATGGAGTAAACTTGTATTGTTTTCATTTAAATATTAATATGAATAGCTTGTAAATGTCCCAGACCCAAGACTCTACGGAGCAGCTATCAGGAAATGTCTCTAGTCAACAGCCATAGAGATCTGACAGCGATATGAGGCGCTGTTTTGTTGCCGGAGTTTAAATGGGTTAGATGCCATTCATATTTGATGCTGTGCAGACGGTTGACATGTAATGGGGGAGATAAGGGACACAAACTGAAAATGGAGACGAGGACGTAACCACAACAACAAGCAGCCATTTTTTAATCTTGTATATCTTTTGCATCCTCTTCTCATACCATCATTTCATGTTCTCTTTCACTACAGCCATAAATCTGCTCTTTGGTCTTCCTCTAGGTCTCCTGTCCCCGTCTCTCCTCTGTACCATATATTCACTCTCCCTCCTCTGTACTATGTATTCAGCGTCCCTCCTCTGTACCATATATTCATTCTCCCTCCTCTGCACCATATATTCACTGTCACTCCTCTGCACCAAATATTCACTCTCCCTCCTCTGCACCATATCTTCACTCTCCCTTCTCTGTACCATATATTCATTCTCCCTATATGTGTCCTAACCATCTCTTCATCATGGCACATGGATAAATTTAATCCCACTGTGGAACAATCCAGATAAAACGATGACATATCCATAGAGACAAGCATGTGGTGCACCTAACATTTCTGGTGTTGGAGGGTCTGTCATCTGTCTTATGTTGGAATTGCTTTATGTAGAATGTTCCACAGTATGGGAAGCTTGGCATCTCTTGCATGTATTCCATAACAGGTTTTTATCACTTAAGAAATGCACTGAAAAGCATTTTTACTGTGAGCGGGCTTGCCTCTCCACAGATCTGTGAACTCATCATGTCTGTTCATTAACGCGCAATGTCCCAACCAAATAATAAATAAATTAAATAAATAAATAAATAAATAAATAAAAAAAATAAACTTGGCATGTTGGTGTTACCTGCTTAACTCCAGGCAATAACATCTCCATGGAGACAAGTAGGTGTCAAACTCCCCAACAGTAAAGTTACATGAGAACCACTGATCCACCATGGTTTTTTTTCTTGTATGCCCAACTATATAACAGAAAACAGCAAAAGTTGGACACATCCAATGAATCTGACTTATTATTTATAGTCATCTGAAAGTGATTTTTCTGCAGTTTATCACAGCAGAGGTAAAACTGCTATTGCACTGCAGGAGCGGTCATCTGAAGAGGTCGGCTTTTGTTTGGCTCACACACTCAAACACTCTCTTTTGTCGTCAACTATAGCCCTATATTTTTCACACTCCCGGCAGCGCTGGGGCTCGTGCGGACAGGAAAAGCACGGGAAAATGAAAGATAATTGAAAAGTGGCTGGTGCGCGCATACAGGGGGAGAATGGGGAGGGGGGTGCTGTTTGGAATGCTGACAGGATAATCCCACACGGACACAGGTGTGGTCCTCATGTCCGCTGTGATGCTCCGGGACAACAGTGACACAAAGGAAGGAAGTCCAAGCAAGATTTAGTCCAGGTGTTTGGGCACAGCATGTATGGGGAGGAGACAGGGAAGTAGGGGAAAAAATCATGACAATATTTTGATATATTGTCCAGCCCTAACCTTTCAATCAAATTCAACATCAAATTCAATAAATACATTTGAATAAATATATTTTGAATTGGGCTGTACGATATGTCAAAAAATATATACTTTTTACCATTGACTGATCACAATTTGTCATTCAACTTATTTCCATGTTTATTTATTTATCACCAAAATAACTACAAATATGGGGCACAAGAGCGATATAACACAAAATATTGTCCAATTTCTTCCTCCAAAGTCTGAACCATAGCCTGTATATATAAATGGACATAGCTAACCTGCAGTGCGTGCTTCCGGCTCCATTGACTCTGGCTCCAGTTCACTTTACATTAGAAAACTGTGGCCCCTCTCTGTAACTGCTGCTGTCAGACTCATCATTTTGGTTTTAAAATGTTTGTATTAACCCGCTCTACATGATCCTGATATTTTATTTCGCTATTCTGTCCATAACTCAAGATATGAACATTAATAAGAGACAAATCAGCTGCCTTCATTCCCTATGTTCGCCTCTATAACTGCTCTAACCTCGATGAGCTTCATTTGACTGAAGCCGAACGCTATGGGTGAGGTCACACTCCCTTAGTCCACTTCTTTATACAGTCTATGGTCTGAACCACGTGCATTTACTGACATGAGGCCAGTTAAAAAAGCTCCAAGCTGTTCATTGACAACAAACAATTAGCTCTCAGTTAAAATTAAATTCAATGCACAGCCCCATTACCATTCATGATTTTCTGTTTTGAAATTTGGGTATCCATAGACCTTTGTAACAGCAATTGTAAAATTAGGCCCTTTTGACTGAAATTTTGAGTTGGTATTCATCACACTGAGGGGTTATGACCCATGGTTCAAAGGGGCGCAACTAAAGTCTATACACTCATATCACGGAGACCTACCTTCCATATGGAAACAAAAATCAGGTCTCCAAAACATACTTCAAAACCCCAAAAGATACATTTCAGATATGTGTTAAAATAGGTTAAGTAGTGACTATGCTTAAGGTTAGGATCAGTCTCCAGGAAATGAATGCAAATCAATGTGATGTGCCCAAAAAGCATGAAAACCCAACAGAAGTGTGTGTTGAGCTGAAGAGGGGAGATAGCGGGGCGCATTTACACCTGTGACTGTGCTGTAAATGGGGCAGTACACGTGTCAAATTCTTTATTCTGTATTCTGGATGTTATTACCACAGCAATGACTATTCTTCCTGGGGTTCCACAAAAAGCACCTGAACTGGAGAAGTGGGGCAAGAGGGAGAAGTAGTAGTAGCTCAGCGGGTCACTGAATGGACGTAAAGGGGTTAGAATATCCAGGGCAGAGCAGCAGGGCCGGTTTCTGCAATAGGGAACATCTGAGATTCAATGTGGAGTGAAAAACAAACTAGAAACAGTGTATAGTTGACATTTTAGGGCACATTCACTCTAGTACATAGACTACATCAAAACATGGACTAAACTGGGACTAAACCTGGAACAAGGCCAGGACTATACCAGAACTAGAACAGGACAAAACCAAGTTTACAACAGGCCTAAACGGGGCTCAAATCAGAACCAAATTATTTAGAGTGTGAATGCAGCCTTAGTCTTTATATGGACTAGTCTTGTTCCTGTTCTAGTCCTGGTTTTATCCTCATTTAGTTACAGGTCCCTGTTTTTAGTTCACCCATTTTAATGCGGTACGTGCAGGTCTACATAAAACTGGACAAAACTGGAATTTTAAGGGCCCATATTACCCTATTTTCTGATATATGTTACAATGTTGTTTCCTCATCAAAAACATACCTGGAGTTGTGTTTTTGTTTCATTCACATGTTTAACACACAAACCCTGCATATTTAGGCTGAATTCTTCTTTCAAATAGAAAACATTCATGTCCACCTTTTGATGTCATGTGGTAATACAGGAAGTGCTCCACTGTGTTTTTAAACTCCATACACCTTTACGAGAATCATTTGGATAATTTCAGTCCTAGAATTTCCAATCTCAAATCTCTTCCAATCAAAAGGTAAATGGTAGCTCTTAATTTGAAAACTACTGCTTCAAGACATCACAACGTGCAACAGAGCATTTTGAGCTTTAGAGATGTAGACAGACTAATATTAAAGGGTAACTCAAACGTGTGAATGAAACAAAGCAAAACTCCAGGTATGTTTTTGAGGAGGTAACAACATTTTAACATGGCTTAAAGCTCACAAGAGTCAATTTTGCATAATATGGGACCTTTAACTAGGTCCAGACGAGGACTAAACCAGGTACATACGAGAATCCGGGTCTACACTCTACAGGTCAACACAAGGACTCAACCACATCTAAGCTGGGACTAAAGCACTCAATCTAAACTAGGACAAACAAACTTTAACAATAAAAAACTTCAAAACCAAAAGCCTTTAAGTTCTATCTGCAGCTTTATTACCAGCCACCGCACTGGCGCCTGACTACCCAGTACTGCCCATTGCTTGGCCCCTCTGTAGTGGCCCAGCTCCCATCCTCCCAGCTGCATTCGCCTGTGTGTAACACAATGAGCTGGCTGCCTCTCCCAGTCACTCAAATTGAAATAAATGAAGTGCCAGCTCTGATGCCGGGGTAATTGTTCATATGGAAATTAGATTGCTGTCGTCATTGCTACCAGCCTCCTCTTTGCAACTCGTAAAACAATTTTGCCACGAAAAAAAAAAAAAATACAATCGGACGACGTGGGCATGTCAAAAAGGAGACAAGACAGGCAGAGAAATAAAGGATCTACAAACTGTCCCAAGGCGCTTCATCTGGAACAAAAACCCTCGTTCTGTCGATCTTTTCACAGAAAGTGCGGGGAAATAAAACAACTGTGCCTAACCTACTTTGTCACATTATATTGTACAAACTCATCACGCCCGATCAGTCTGCTTCATAGCCGTGGTGGCAAGATTAGCTTCTGAGAATTAACCCCTTGTTGCCCCGAATACAATTGCCCCATATAGAGGAGCTTTGGGGATAGCAATTTGTATATAGTTGAATTGCATTGGGCAGAGATTTCAAGAAGGATTAGAATCTGTCATAGACCATAATGTGAACAAAGGTTTGATTGACTTCCAGTATAGGCTGCGTTCACATGCTAGAGTTTGATGAGGTCATTTCAGGTGAAGGGCAGGGGACTATATAAATCTATGGGAAATTCACTGTTTTGAATTACAAGTTCAACACCTTAACTGTATGTCTTACAGTTAAGGTGTTGAACTTGTAATTACTGGGCCTATCCACATGAAACAAAAACTGGCACAGAGATATTAACCATAAACCAAGTTTGCTATCTGGCAGTTTAACAGCAGAGTTCTGACCTGTCCTCCAGCTGATCTTTAACCTGTCACTTGAACATAATCTATACAAGTTTTTTTTTTTTGAACCAAAAAATTTACTTAATTCATTAATTCACAAGCAAATGTTACAGATTTGCAGGTGAAATTTTCCAATTAATTAAAATGGACAAAGGCAAGATCTAAACAGGATCTAAACCAGGTCTAAAGAGTCTCTGATAGATACTGACCAATGCAGACTGGGTCCACCACAGAAGAAATAGCAATTATTATAACAGGCCTGGTGAGAGCATCTCCAAAATTTCTTATCGACTTATCGTTCAATATATTTTAGAAGGAACAGTATTTTTTGGAGGTCAATATTTTCTTTGCACTACTGAGACATTTTTGGTTATTTTTTGGCAATATGATAAGATTTGAGCTGTAGATGGTTGAATTAATAACTTGTATGACTCATTACAAATGCAAACCAAGTACTAAAGTGTTTCATTCTGCTGTTTATTTATTGCAGCTCATGGCTTTTTAACAATACTGTAGATTTAGAATAGTTTTTGTGGTTTAAATCTGCTCTTGGGTTTTTGTGTCAGTGGCATAAATGAGTTTCATTATTATCATTTATCATCTATATTTACTTAAGCTATATATCGAACTTCAAAATGTGTTATTGTGACAGGCCTAGCTCTGACCCAACATCTTTAAAGACAACATAATCAGCTGCTGCTCTAGAAATCTTGAACCCCATCACAATTTTGCTTTCCTCTAACCACTCCTCCGTACATGTGTCCATTCATCCTTTCACCTCCTTACCTACATGCACATGCATCATTGTTATCCACTTAGCCTGTCGCCAGTGTTGAAAAAGTTATGTTTGCGAGTACTTTCAGAGTAGATCATCTTGTAGAGGAGGGTAAAACAGGTCAGCCTTAACCCTATCGCAGCGTTCCCCTTGAAACCAGAGGAACTCGGCCGCCCCGAGACTAAACCACATTACACGATGCCTTCACGGCTCATTGGAGTTTATGCTACTGAAGTGAAATCATTAGAACCAATAAGGTGTGTAATAGATTCCTTCCCAGCAGTCAGTCTGGTGCCTGACTTCTTAATTGTGCTCCGTGTGTTTGTGATTTTGCGCTCTCCCTCCCTCTCTTTCCATCTTTCTCTCCTTCCTCTCTTCCCTCTCTTCTCTCCTACACCTCTCTGTCCCTGTCCTCTGTTACAGCTCACCCTCTCTCTCCAATTAACCAAAAACAAATTGATAATAAAGCTGGTATCAAAACTAGATGCTCATTTGAATACCGAAAACAAAGTATATAAACAGGACAAAGTTGGACCATTCCTGAATAGTTCTAGAATAATCTTTATCTATATCAGAACAATTATATAACCACATGGGAAAGTATTGTTGAAAATATTACTCTATTGTCAAAAAAATTGTGTTTTATTAGCATTTTGGTATCAAAATCAGTACGTGCCACTACTACTACTGTTTGTCACTCCTCCTCTCTTCTTCCTCCCTTTCTCGATCTCTTTCTATGTCCTCTTTTTATTCTCTCCATCACCATCTCTCCCTATGTACCCCTCTTCTCACCTCCTCTCACCCCCCTTCACTTTCCTACCCCATTTTTCTTCTCGCCCCCCTGCTAAATAGCCACTCTCTCTCTCCCCCTCCCTCTCTCCACCTTTCTCTAGTGTCTCTCTCCCTTTCTGTCCCTCCTCTCTCCCTTTCTTCTCCCCCTCTGTCTCTCTCACTACCATTTTCTTCTGCTATTCACCCCCTTTCTCTCTCCTCTCTCTCCCACCCTGACCTCTCCCTCCCAGTTTATATAAGTGAGGTCTGAGAGTGCAGTGGGGCCCTGGGAGCGCCTTAGGGTGCTGCACTGATTAGAACAGCACCCTCCACAGTAAGGCTTGTGTGTGTGACCCGCTGAGCACCCAGAGCCAGACCTCAGAACTTAAAACGTGTTTGAATGTCTCTACACGAGCAACAGAACTATGGTCCCACAGGCCAGAGTCACTGTTCAACAAAGACTTCACATGCACTGCTCTATAGGTTTCAGAGTGATGAAAACCGGACTGTTGTCATAGCAATGAACAATTTAAAGGCACTGAACCTGATTTTTACTGTCTTAAAAGTGTGAAAAACAGAACTAGTTTATTTTAAACAGCTTGTATTGGTCCAAAGTTATTCCTCACTTACATTATGCATTCCAAAGTCACGAATAAGTCACGACGATGACTTTACAAACACTTTTTACAGCTATCACAGACGAGAGCAGTAAATCTAACAACTAGCATGCAGGCGAGCACTTCCTGATTGTTGGGCAATTTCAAATTAGATGCAGACAGCATGCAGTGGACATATTGCACACAGGTTGTCACAGTGGCTTTAGGGGTGGGAGATATGGCAAAAAAGTTAATAGCATGATTTTATTGGAGCCAGATCACAATTTTAATATTATCATGATTCATGTATTTTTCTATTTCCTTTAAAAGGTAAATAAAAGTTCAAACCTCACTGTGATTGGTTAAACACAGCTGTCACTCACTCAGAGCCTTACAGAGGCTGACCAACAGGAGAAATGGATGGGGAAAAGTGCCTTGTGTGGGGATGAGATTATGATTAAATTGTTATCACCATATCACCCAGCTCTGCTTTGAAGGATGGGTCAAATGCAAAGGACACCTGTAACCTCTCTGTCTGACATTTCTTCAATAAGCAAATTACCTACCCTTCACCAGAAAAGTCCCTGCAGGGAAATTTGTCCTCTGCATTTGACCCATCCTTGTACCCATTGTGCATGTTTTGGGTTGATGGGGAAAGCGTGCCCGGAGGAAACCCACCCAGAACAGCGTTGGGAAAAGCAGATAAGATCACATTAAACCAAATAAGTCCATGTGAATCTAAAATGTCATGTTTGATCATCTCGTCTCTTATCTCATCTCTGTCTATTGTTGTCCCTCATGTTTCGGTGTCATCCCCCTTTCCTCTCGTCCGCTCTGCTCTGCGCTGTGTTTTGTATTTTGGTCCCAGCTGTGCCCTGTTGAGCTGATGAGAGGGTGCAGAGAGCGCTGAGGCCCTCCACCTGTTTGTGTGTGAGACAAGTGTCAGTGATTTCAGCCTCCCCCCCTCCCCTTCCTCCTCCATCTACACCTCCTCCTCCTCCCACAGAGATGCGTTTAATCAGCATAGAGCCATGAGCCAGCTGGGCCCAGTGTGCAGGCAGAGTGGACCAGGAGGGGCAGAGAGGGAGCGAGGGGACTGGGATGAAATGAGGGAGAGGAAGCAGAGAGAGGGAGAGGGAAAAGGAAGACAGGGAATGGATGGAGGGTAAAGGAAAGAGAAGGACTGAAGGAATGAGAGAGAGAGAGAGAGAGAGAAAGAAAGAGAACGAGAGAGTTAAGGCCACTGTGCATGCAGAGTGGACCAGCCAGGAGGAGGAAGAGAAGAGGGGGAGAGGGGTGAAAGGAGGAGAGAAAGACAGATGGGAAGATGAATGAGAGAGAAAAGAAAAGGAGGGGTAGGAGGGGGAGAGGGGATGGAGGAGAGTGGATAAGGAGAGGGGGTAGAAAAAGGGAAAAAACAAGGAGAGAGAGAGAGTGAGGGGAGAAAGGTGGAATAGAGCAGCGAGAGATCAAGATGAAGGGATAGGAGAGGGAGAGGAAATGTGGGCAAAGGGAGGAGAAACGGGAGAGAGAAAGGGTAGAATAAGAAACGAGAGGGAGGTGTGGGGGGGTGGGGGAGAAAGGACAGAGAAAGGGGGAGCAGGCAGAGAGGTGAAAAGGAGAGAGAGAAAAAGTGCAAAAGGTAGAGAGACTAGAAGGAGAGCTAAGAAATGGGGAGACAAGAGGGAGGAGAGAGTGAGAAGAAAGTAAAAAGAAGGAGAGACAAGAAACTAAAAAATCAGCTCAAGATAAAGGGAGTGAATAAACAGACGAGAGGGGTGAGAAGGAGGTAGGAGAGAGAGGTGGGATAGAGAAGGGAGAGTCAGATGAAGAGAGGGAGAGTGGAGGTTAGTTAGTGATGGGAGATGAGTTCGGCCGCTGCCTCAGTCCAGACCTGAATGAGTCTGGCTGTGCTGTTTGTTTGTGTGGGAGGCAAACAGAGATGGAGAGATTACAAGAGACACTGGGCCCGACACAGACACAGAGAGGATGTGAAATATGCCAGAGGAGAGAAAGAGAGAAGAGAGAGAGAGAGAGAGAGAGAGAGAGAGAGAGAGAGAGGGCTTTCCAAATTCCAAATACTATATTAGTGGTATGTGTGATCGGTGATGGTCGGAGATGCCATATGCTTTTCACTTTTGTAAAACAATAACAAAATGTATTTATCTGGGATATAAAAGAATGTGTTAAATGTTCTGGTGAACAGTCACTAGCCAACACTCGTCTGTTTCCACTCTTCTGCTCAAAAAGACAACTCCCATGCACTGAGGACAATCTAACAGAATGGGGCATTGAATATCTGTGTTGAATATCGATATGGTCTGATATCAATACCTATTTGTTGATATTGGTATCAGCTAATACTGATACTGAAACCGATATATCTCCCATCCCTTTCATATACTCTACACTAGGGGTGTAATGGTATCGTGGTAGCAAAATTGCCTCTATATTGTTGTGGTCTCTTTTTGGAATTACACGGCATGTACTTGTGTGCAAAATAATAGTTTTGCGTTTGTGTCAGCAAAAAAAACAAAACAAAACAAAAACCAAGAAGACTACATATACCATGATCCTTTGTGCCGCATCATCAAATGCATTTTGGTTTAAAGGAGAAGAGGCGACAGACCAACAATAATGCAGTAGTAACAGCTCTACTGAGACACAGCGTCTGTATCCTCAGAAAATACAAGCACCATGAGCACTTGGCAAAATGACCCTCAGAAAAGGTCCACAAATTCATCAAAAATTAAGTCCAGTCAAGGCTAAAACATTTCAGAGCAACAGCACTGCCCTTCAACACCTACAACAGCACACGGTCCAACAGCACAAGGTCCAAAAGCACAAGATACAACAGCACAAGATACAACAGCACAAGATACAACAGCACAAGATACAACAGCACAAGATACAACAGCACATGGTACACTGTAGAACACACAGCCAGTGATTCACGTATGTTTTCTGATGTTGATTAAAAAAAAAAAAAAAAATAGAGTATAAATTTTATTGCAGTTTTATTGGGTTGACAAGGGAAATGTGTTTGTAGAGCACAGCACAAAGTAGGGCCTTATTCAAAGTGCTTTACAAAACAAGAAAGTGTTAAAACTTTAAAACTGCAATGTAATTAAACAAAGTTTAGTTTAGTTTAGCCTTTTTTTCTACTCCACCAGGCTGTTCACATTGTAGTTGTTCTGAACATAAATTTGTATTTTGCACTTTAGAAAAGGCATCATTGAAAAATACACAGAAATGACATTAATATGCCTGTTATGGTTATTATTGTAAAACCATTATCATGAGCCCTTCTAACACCCTGAGCGTTCCCACAATATCACAACAAATATGGCACTGTGAGGTTCATACCCAAATAGTATTGTACTGTGAGATTTGGGTACCGTTATATCCCTACTCCACATGTGATGGGAATCAAACTGCCAACATTGCCAATTTCCAAGACCTCCTCCTCTCCACCTCCTTGCCCTTTGGGGTAAAAGAATACACATACAACATGGCAACAGAGCGTTCAAAGACGATTAGATCAAACATGGACCACTTCTGCATCTGCTGACCCTGCACCAGTCTGAACACCCCCTGTGAAGTCATTAAAGCGATACAAGGAAGGGTAGTGATCATAAATCTAAAAAAACAGACTCCCTGCCCCGAAAACATAATAGGCTTCACCCCATAGGGCCATCGCTCATATTCAGCACTTTTTTATCGCTGAGCAGGCTTTGACAGACCAGCCTCGTGACACTGACGCTCGCGGCTCAATGCGATTTGGCTGTCACGGCTTCACAAAGTCAGATTCCCAAAGCTGCTCATTCCACCAACCTGTTTTCCTACAGCTGGAGCAGTTAGATTCCAAGGTAAGAAAGAGAGTCGCAATGCTAAGTTAGAGAAGCGTTATGGAACTTTTTGGTAGCTTAATTGTCACCATGAAGATCTTATTTATCTTTATTTTTTCCAATTCTAACTTCAGTTTTTATTGTTAAAAAAATACCTTGAAAAACATCTATTCTTACTGTGAGGCCAAGTGAGCCAATTCGCTGTGGAGAAGCGAGCTGGCTCACTTGGCCTCACAGTTGGCTTGGTGGTGTTCATCAGAGACAGAGTTTAATGTCATACTGTGGAACATTCCAGGTAATAACATCTCCATGGAGACAAGAAGATATGCTTAACATACTTCGCCGATCTTTTAAGCTCTTAACCTTTTAAGTACATTATAATTAATCATAATCAATCAAATGTGCACTCTGAAGTGAATTCTGATTTTTTTTATATTGTGAATTTCTACTATAAAACTCAAAATATAAGAATAGTATATGTATAAAAGCATAAAACATTATACAAATGTTTTCACCTCTCAATTGTCTGACTGTAGCTTCAGCACATATCTGAACCCTGCTATGACAGTTCTAATCCTTCTTCATATCTTAGCAGTGGTATAAATCTCATTGAGCGCTATCTCCAAAGCTGCCCCTTCCTCCTCTATATGGGGCAATTGGACAGGGGGCAACAAGAGGCTAATTCTCAGAAGCTAATCCCGGCACCACAGAACAGACGTGATAAGTTTGCACAATGTCACAAAGTAGGTTGTTGTTATTTGGCACAAGCTCAAAGCTTTAAAGGTGCACTATGTAACTTTACTGGTGGGGGGTGTGCATGTCTCCATGGAGATGTCATTGGATTTAACTTCCATCTTCATGAAGACAGGCATGTGACACCAACAGGTCAAATTACAAGTCAGATCGGTGGAGAGGCGACCTAACTCAGAGTAAAAATGCATGTTTTAAGGCGCTTTTGGCAATAAAAAACAAAACAAAAACACACCTGTAATATAATGAATGCAAGATGAAGGAGTTTAATGCTATACTATGGAACATTCTAGGCCAAGCAAAAACATCTCCATGGAGTCAGAAGAAAACTGATATAATGCCCGTTTAAAATGTGTTTCCCCTTAGCTCCTCTCCACCAGTAGTCCTCTGGGATGTTCGGTCTCCAAAGGATTTTCATACAAACAAATTAAGCCCATTAATGAACAGGCCTAGCTTAGAGACATAATTCCCATTTTATGTCCTGTCAACTTTAACAAGCAAAGTGGCAAAGTGTCCTCCCCCGAAAGCTGTAAATATCATTATGTTTCGAGAACAGACAACTAAATGAGGCCCTGCAAGGGTTAAGATCAGTGGGTTTTCACAGACACAACATATCACCTTAAAATGTTATTAAAAAGGACTGCGATGAAATTAGGTGTAAACAAGGTACCAGAACAAGACTCCATATTAAAAATAGGACAAAACTAATAATAATGTGATGTTTTAGTTTTGTCATATTATTAATTCACTACAAACTTGATGATGGCAAGTTTATGTATCCACAGCAACCACAGGCAGGGTGGTGTAGTGTCTTGCCCAAGGACCAAACTGCTGTATGCACTAGTTTGAGCTGGGATCAAACTACCAACCTTAAGCTTGACCTCATGTGATTAACTATTGCACAATTACCAGTTTTATTTTTTTTTTATGATTATCATGTCAAAGAGGAAAATACCCAAAGTACCACCAGTGCTGCAAGATGACTAGAAAACTCCATTTTAACATGCACAATTAAACATTTGCCCGAAGGAGGCCACACGGCTGAAGTGCTGCACTAAATAAACTCACTTTTGTGAAGACTGACGGTGTGTGGGATTCCTTTCTCATTTTAAGTTTGTTATGTTACTCCCATTCATCCAACACACCCAGCTTTACATTGATGTGCGGGATCTCCTCCTCCTTTTTCCTGAACGAGCACAATTAGCAAATCACAAAGAAGATTATTATAAATGAAAAGTGCTGGTTAATGCTCCTGGATGTGCTTTAAATGTGCACTGTGAACTAAATCTTGATTTTTGAACAAAACTTTTAGTCTGGGTTTACTACTGGTTAAGTCTGTGTTTGAGTCAGTTCAGTCCTAGTTTAGTCCTGGTTCAGTCCTGGTCTTATTAGTCAAATAAGCCTCAACTGAATCTGTCTTAGAACTGAGAATCAAATCACAAAAAAAATGCAGTGAGATAATTTTCTAAAAGTTCTTTCACCCTAACCAGAAGTAGCCCATGCACTACATTTTGAAAAGCACAGTTTTATCCTTTTTTAGTAATGCTAATACCTATTCAACTTATTCTGGAAGTTACCGTGAGCGCCGCCATCGTCGTTCGGGTTGAATTATTTTGTATTATGTTACTGTTTTAAAAGCCTCCCAGAGAATCAGTGCAATGTTGACTTTTTGTTGCACATTAATATTGAATATTTGACACAAATCAACCTTCTTTATATTAGATTTTAGCAGGAAACTTTTCTCAAATTTCCTACTGAAATGAATGGGATAGCTGCTAAACCGGAAGTACCACCGCAACAAGACAAAAGTGGGCGGGGCAGAATAAGGTCTATCAACTAAATACACAGCTTTAAAGCCTACATTGTCCATAGTGTAGCAGTAAAAGCACCAAAGATAACCATGAAATAACAGCTTTTTAGTGCAGTCTGATCTCTCCTGCGGCTCTCTGCACCTCTGACCCCTTAACTCACTGTCCACACTTTAAACGCACTGGCTCTGAGGTAGTCTATTAGATCTGATTGTGTACAAAGACATGATGAGTGGTGCTCCAGTACAGAACAGGCTTGGATAAAATCACAAAACCATGCTACAAAGTCTATAAATATAAATATGTGGAGATTGAACGATAAGAGAGGCACATGCAGACAGGGCAGAGGAGGGATCTAACAGCCCCTTTGTGTTCTTTGTGTCTGACAATGTCTTATGAGTCAAACAATGGAAAAGAGAGCAGAATATAGGCCTGGTTTAGTCCGGGTTTAGTCCGGGTTTAGTCCGGGTTTAGTCCGGGTTTAGTCCGGGTCTCGTCCAGGTCTCGTCCAGGTCTCGTCCAGGTCTCGTCCAGGTCTCATCCAGGTCTCGTCCTGGTTTAGTCTGAGTTTGAGTCCTGGTTTGTTACAGTTGTGGTATGTGCTCTGGTTTAGTCCTAGTTCTGTATGGCTTTAGTCCGGGTTTATTACAGGTTTACTACTGGTTAAGTCTGTGTTTAAGTCAGCTCTGGTTCAGTCCTAGTCTTATTAGTCCTCAAATAAGCCTCACTTGAATCTGTCTCAGAACCGGTTGAGTGATTTTGACTTTGTCTGTTCCAGTTTAAGTTCCATTTTAATCCTGGTTAAGTGTGGAAGTTTTAGTCGTGGAGTATTCATGGCTTATCTCTGCTGCTGGTTTAGTCCAGGTTTAGATCTTGGTTTGATCTATTTAAGTCCTGGCCCTTTATTACCCGTTAAGTATTGATTGAATATGGTCCTGAATAAGTGCTGACTCATTTTTGTCACTTCATTTGCCACAGTTGTTCAATACCGCTCCATGCATCATCACATATGCACCAGCAAATAGACCAATCCAGACTTCAGTCTTTTGTAATGACTCAGAGCTATCAGGTAATGGTCCAGAGATTAGCCAGAGCCCTTGCATATGAACAAAAGGTCATGTGTGGAGATTAAAAAGCTAATAGCCAAATTAGCTATAGAGAAAAAACTCATAAAACAAAATGGCTTTGGGGGAGACGGAGGTGCGCTTTCCTTTGCACAGGAAATAGACTTGGTGATGGTTTAATTACTAGGACAACGGCTGAAGTACTCAATATCTGCACTCTAGTGAAACAAAACAATATGTGTTTGAATGGTTTCTTATTGCAACTACTACTATTACTGCTGCTAATACTACTTCTACTACAACTACAACTACTACCACTACTATTACTGTTAGTACTTAATAATTGGATGGATAAATAGCGATCAAACCTGGTCTCAACTTTAAAGGTGTAACTTTTGTGGTTGGTGGTCAGTTGGCACCTGCCTGAATGCACTATGTGTACCTTGAATGTCCCCGTTGAATCCAAATGGATCTCCCAAGTTACGCATGAAGCAATGCGACAGGGATTATTACCAAACTGTTCACCCCTCTGACTGTGAGGGCAGGGCTGTAAAACTATTAAAACCTGTTTCTAACATTGGGTATGAACAGGACTTGGAGGAACGCTGGGTCTCCCTTTCTCCCTCCTATCCCAGTGCGCACATGACAGCGCCACCGTATGTGCGTGTACAGTGAGACTTATGAAGCATGGCGCACCCTCCTCTCCTGGTGTCACCCAAATACCAGTCCTGTGGGTCCCACCATAATAACTCTATAAACGAGTGCACACATTCAATAACCAGTTGTCTCTCGCTCCCACCTCTCTCTCTGTGCAGCGCGGCCCTGTCACTCATCTCAGTCAGTGTGTTCAGGACTGTCAGGACGCGTACTCCGCCCTGTGTAATCAATGTTATAGTGCAGAGTGGGAAATCCTAAACATCCTAACGTGAAGAGATTACATAAGCTTATTCAGTAAACTGTGAAACTAAACAACGGCATTTTGGGAAACTAAATGAAACGTTGGGGACATCAGATGGATGAGGATATCGAGAGAAAAGAGACGTGGACCTCCAATGCTCCGTGCATCAGGTGTAAGATGGAAGTGTGCAGATTGAGGTACCTGTCACGGCGGCGGCAATCCCCAAACCTGGTAAAGTCCTATCGTGCCTTGTTGGCTTGTGGTGAGGAGTCAGCTGAGGTGGATCGGCATGTCCCACCGGGAGGAGGCCCCGGGGAAAACCCACTGGAGGGACTATGTCTCTCGACTTTCCTGGGAACGCCTTGGGGTCCCCCCGGAAGAGGTGGAGGAAGTGTCCGTGGTGAGAGAAATCTGGGAGTCCCTGCTTAGCCTGTTGCCCCTGTGACCAAGCCCCGGATAAGCGGAAGAAGATTGTACATACTCATGGGTATAAAAAGGTAGGTGGCTGAAAAAAGGTAAGGGTATCAAAAGTTTAACTACCACTGTCAACAGTACAAATTTTCAACATACACCATTACTACTACCATCACTTTTACTACAACTACTCCTACAATTACTCCATCTGCTGCTACTACAATCCACTAATACTTTTACAGCTTCTACTACTACTCGAGTTACAACTACTTACAGCTACTCAGCATCCTCCCCAATCCCACCGAAGCTTCTCTAAAGCACTCAGCCCTCCTCATCCATCATGTATCAGTTGAGCCCAGCCGCGGGCAGAGAGGCTAAAGAGGCTAAAAGAGGCGCTCTGTTAACCTGTGCTAATGGCTAAACAAACACTATTACCCAACTCTCTGTGTCCCAGCGCTGATCTGAACAAGCCCCCAGCAGAAGCAGCTCTTAAAGGATTAAACCCGAACTCAAGCAGGACATCCCATAGGTGAAAGGGGATATAATGATGGGAAAGTATAGGGGAGGAGATGTATGGAACAATTATAATGGCTAGAGATACGATTTCAATGTGAATGCCCGAAGAGTAAGTAACTTTGTGGTTTATATACAGGAGCGGAGATGGAGATGTTTTTCTGTGAGCTTGATTAGCATGTATTAGAAGCACACATTTTGAGATTGAGCTGGTTTGGTGAGTTAGGTTATTATTTTGTAGGGATGTCAAGATTATTCAATGTGTTAATTAAAAATATATAATTATGAGAATTTTAAAACTAAAATTTTGTAATTTCAATGCAATCTATACAACAAAAATAAACATGTAAAGTGCTGTATTATCAAAGGGCCTGGTCCCAAAGCGTTGGTTTAGTCCCTGGT
>KN478158.1:9342-24046 GCA_000787095.1 Periophthalmodon schlosseri | reverse complement strand
GGTCTAGTCCCCGGTCTAGTCCCCGGTCTAGTCCCCGGTCTAGTCCCCGGTCTAGTCCCCGGTCTAGTCCCCGGTCTAGTCCCCGGTCTAGTCCCCGGTCTAGTCCCCGGTCTAGTCCCCGGTCTAGTCCCCGGTCTAGTCCCCGGTCTAGTCCCCGGTCTAGTCCCCGGTCTAGTCCCCGGTCTAGTCCCCGGTCTAGTCCCGGGTTTAGTCTCGGGTTTGAGTTTTAGTACTTTCAGTATTTAGTCCCGGTCTCAGTCCTGCTTCAGTCTTGGCTCAGTTCTGGTTCAGTCTGGACTAACCCTCTGTCTTTGCTTCTCTCTATAATAGAAATCAGTGTTTTTTCCCATTGAGTGTCCAGGCCTGGTCTCGCATGTACACACTGTTATGAACGGAACATGCGCAGGCAGCAGGAGGTAAAGGTCAAACCCACTCTGCCCAGCGCTAATCACAGAACCTGCTCGAGAGCCCGCCGCACTCACTTAGACCTGATTGGGCGAGAAACTGGAGTGTTACTGGAGTCGTAGGAGGCCATTTGTGCAGAAAATAGCGCTAGATTGCACCTCCAAAGTGGTCCGAAAATCCTCTGCTGTGAACATAAGGTGAGCAGACGATGGCTAAGGGCTACAGTAGGTGGTACATACTAAGATACAGAAAAGACTAGACTAAGCCAGGGTTAAAACAAGATGTATACCAAATGTTGAAACTGGCTAAAATATGATGTTTGCCTGGAATGCTCCACAGTACGGCATTAAACTTATTTATTTTACATTTATTCAATTTGGTGTTTTCTAGCCAAAAATACCTTGGAAAAAACTCCAACTCTAAGCGGAGTCGCTCTTCCATAGATCTGACCTGTAACTTGGCCTGGTGTCATTCCCTGTTTGCCTGCATGGAGATAAAAAATATAATGCCAAACTGTGAAACATACAAACAAGGCATTCACATCTCCATGGATACAAGTGGGGGCGGACTCCAGATCCAGAGAAACGATAAACTGTAAATCTACTAATTCAATTATAATTAGGCTGATTATTTAGAATCTAAACCAGGTCTAAACCAAGCCATACACACAGAATCAACAAAGGCCTAAATGTGGACTAAAAGTGGCCAAGACCAACCCAAGTCTAACTCTGGACTAAAGCAGGACTAGAGGCAGTGGTTCAAAAATGCAATGCAGTATTACTATGATTGGGTAAAACAGATTAATATAGGCTGCTACATCATCCAACTATCACAAAAAAATGATTTAAATGTGCATATGTGGATATAAAGAAATATGCCACTGCTATCACATTTGGGTGTCAGGTGAACAACCCATTTATAAAACAATATACCGTTGCTGAAAAAGACCAAAAACAACGGCAACAGTAAAGGAGAGAAATGAGAAGTGATTTTACTATTGGGCTCCAAGACAGTGCCATAAAAGGAAGGACTGGAGGCAAGAGACAGAGAGAGAGAGAGAAAGAAAGAGAGAGAAAGAGAGATATACAAGGCACACACAGACATGGAAAGAGAGAATGAGAGAGAGTGAGAGAGACACCGAGAGAGAGAGAAAGAGAGACAGAGAGAGACAGACATAAAGAGAGAGAGACAGATGGAGAGAGACAAAGAGAGAGAGAGAGATCACAGACAGCGATCAGTCAGAGGCTGGCCTGCTGCCGGAGCCTGGGAAACAGCCGGGAGAGCGGGTATTTTTAAACCGCAGGGCCGAGGAGGTGGGAATCCAACAGTGTGGTACAGCTCTGATCGGGCTCCAGTCTGAGAAGAGAAGCTGCTTTAGCCCAGTTTTAGTCCCGGTAACGCTTTGGTTGGGTCGGGTTCAATAAATGGTAAGACGATCATTTTGGGGGCGCAATATTTTTTGTGTGTACATTTTCTTTTGTTATATTTTGTACTACGATACAATTTTGGCTGTATACAGGGTCAAATAAATAACTTCTATAACTCATTGTACATACTAACTAAATATTTAAGTCTTTCATTTGCACATTTATTTAAAGCACTTGCTTTTTTTAACAATTAGTTTACTTTCTTACAAAAAAAAAAAAAAAGTGTATTTTTATATATTGTGATATTTTCAGGAGTTCTGTTTGGCTCTTCAAAATGTGCTACTGTGACGGGCCTAAGTCCAGGTATAGCCCCAGGCTTTAGTTCTACTTTAGTCCTGCTACAGCCCCATTTCAGCAGTCTGACTTTAAAAATCCTGGCTTAGTTTTATTTCAACAAAAACAAAACTATTTTGAGGTTACTGCAGTCTTCATACCAATTCTGAACAATTTGACTCAGCTTGACAGCACATTAAAACTCAATTATTTGATCAATACATTTTAAACGCCAGAAAACAACATTTATACTATTTTAAAACAAAATTATCAGCAAAAAACTCTGCCTGATTGCAAATATGTATAAATTCAAATAAAAATTGTAACTCAGGTGTAAGATCTAAGAGGCTTTGATATTGACTGGTAGACTGTTCGGCTTAGCCCACAGAGGAAGTTAGCCAGTACCTTTTGTTTTTCTGTTAGCTGAGTGTTGTTGCACTGGGGGCTGAGGGCTTTGTTAGCTATAGCGGAAATACACTGGATTTGTATGAAAGCAAGTTGGAACATAGAAGGTGTTAACAAGCCCTGTGGTTTCCTGTCTGGCTGCTGTGAAGAGGAGAGAACTTGGAAAGATTTCTTTGTGGAGATTTGGAATTTGAAAACACGCTGGAATAATTCTACACCAGCCTTTTGTTAAATCATTTGGTATTCGCCTTCATAGTTCTTTTAAGGTAAAGCAGTGGGTAGAACCGTAAGGTGGGCTAGTAACAGGGAAGACTAATTGAAATTCACAAATTCTATAGAAAAGTGGTTCTCAAACTGCGGCATGCGAGCTCCTTCAGGTGGTATTTGGAGTTCAGTTGGTGGGTTTGCCTAATTCAGAGTCCTTTTTATCCACTTTGCTGTCCTTGTTTGGATTATTTTTTAGAAGCCACTGCTATAGAAAAATCTGATTTGAAGAGTTGGGAATGCAAATTTATTTGTTTGCCGAGTCTACAAATGAAAGCACCTGTTCCATGGCAGAATATTTGAGAAAAATGTAGCGTTCTTTTGAAAACACATCTGTGTTCTCACACAAGCAAAAGATCATTCTCTCCAGGGTTTGCACAAGCTTTAACAAGCTTGGAAAATGAGGAAGACAGTGTTTATATGTAGTGAAATGTTCATATTTGGATTTAACACATATATGTTCAATTAACATATATTTAAATACCAAAACGTGACGTTTGTTTAAGGTAATTAGTTTGTGGACAAAATCAGTCAATACTACTACTAGCAGGTTTAAAAATGTGCTATGAAACATGGAGATGATTGCTTTGCCTTGAATGTTCCACAGTAGAGCATTAAACATATCATGAATGAATGCATTTATTTATTTATTTACAGGTGTTTTATTACTAAAAAATAAAATTCTTACTGTAGGCAGGCTCATTTCACCACAGAAATGGCCTGTAATTGGCCTGGTTGTGCCATCTGCTTGTGCACATGGAGATAACTTAAGTGCTATACCTTGGGACACTAGGGGCAAAGTAAAATGAACAGGTAGCGGACCCCTCAAAAAAAGTGACATAAAGGTGCACTATGCAGTTTTCTTGCTCGTCTCCATGGAGATGATCTAATTTATCTGTTCACATGAGACAGTAAAAGCAGGGTCAAGTTACAGGTCTGATCTGTGGAGAGGCAACCGCATTCACAACAAGAATGCTTGTTTTTCAAGGTATTTTTGAGGGATGAAAACACCAGTAATTGAATAAATGCAAGATGGATACATATCCAGGCAAAGCAAAATCTCCATGGAGCCCCCAGAAAAAGTTACATAGTGCCTTTAAATGGGTAAAAACACTAGGCTCCATTTGTCTCATTTTATTATTATATACTTTGAATAAGACAACCCCCATCCCATTGAACCTAATGTTATGAGATACACAGCAGCGTAGGTTCATGCTGCAGTATAGTACCATGTTATGACCCATCTTCCCACGCTGCTCTTGGGCTGCCATCACCTCTGTTCATCCCCGAGAGCTGACAGGTGCTGACAGGTGCTGGGACGTTTCGACACCTGGCACCAGCGCAGCGGGTTAATTAAGTTTGAAATGGTGCAGATGATCGGGCTGCCCTGCCAGTCAACCTGCCAACCGGGCCCACAGATCACCACGGCAACCAAAAATGCAGTGACGGGTGTAGGAGCCATTTGTGTACATAATGGAGCAGAGATTCCCGGCTGGTTTTTGTGACATTTTTAAAATAGAAGTGACAAAATCTGCAGTATTTTGGGAAGTAAAATATGAAGTATGTATTTAGCAACAGTGGCTCCAAGAAATATTTCCAAGACAAGAAAGTGGTTTAAAAAAAACAAAAACAAGGCTAATGCATTATAATTTTGATATTTCATTAAAGCCACATTGTCACCTTTCAGCCAAAAAAGTTTTTTTTTTGGTTGTGTTAATCGCATGGAAAAAAATGTGTCCTTACTCTGAGTAGTCACGCATCTCCACAAACCTGTCTCTTATTTGGCCTGGAGTAGGGACTCCTCCTGCATGTTTCCATGGAAATGTTGTTCTTTTGGATATAATTTTCCACAGTATAGCATAAAAATGATCCATCTCCATGGAGAAGGTTCAGAAAGTAGGGTTCTAACTTTCTAGTTCATGCAGGTGACCTTTAAGTAAAGAAATTCACAAAATCTATTTTAAAATGCTTACAAAAATGATAATTGCAAAGTCACAATTTGATTCAAAAACTGTATTTTTATAGTCATAATGTATATGAGAAAACAAAATCAATAAATCCAATAGTGACTTCTGTGTTGAAACAAAATAGGAAATGCCATTAGATAAATAGCAAAACTGCCAATATCTGATGAGGTGACAGTCAGTGTGGCTGCAAAATAACTATGTATATTTCATTTTTGTTTATATCAATGCCTCAAGGACAACCTGTCAGGAGCCGTGGGCGACCCAGGACCTAGAGACACATCTCCACATACTGAGCTCTTTTACCACTTTGAAATATATAATGTGGTGATAGCATGCACCACAAGCAAGAATGAATCCTCAAACTTTCTGGTTGGAAGGTGAGTGCTTACCAACTGCACCACTGTAGCATAAAATATTTTGAGGAGGAGAATTATCAGCGACAAACACCATTATTTTCTCACTATTAAAAGAGCATGGAATGGTTTTACAGGGATGCTTGAGATGACTAATTATGGCCCTGAATATGTTTGTAACTGATAAATGATTTCATTAAGAGAAGTGACTTTCATTTTCTCAGTGTGACTGTGGCATTTTACATCTCACCTCCTGCTCACCAAAAAGCTGCTCTGTTCAACTCGAGGACAAACAATTAATAAAATAACTTAATGATCCTGTTAGGATTACATGGAGAGCTAAAGACCAGGCACAAATGTCCCATAGAAAGTATATTAGCTGTCATATATTAATAGCCCACTCATGAATTAGGACTACACGTTTTCCCTTCAACTTAAACTCTGCATTTTTAACCTTATTTGGGAAAACTATTCAGATGCATAGCACTGGTTATCCCAAGGCTTTTAATGTATCGTTGCAGTATGGTCCTGATTTAGACCTGGTTTAGTCCCGGACTTTATGCTTGGTTTTAGCAGAGGAAGAAATGTCCCAAATATGCATTCTTGCCTCCTTTAGAAATATACTATAAGTACTTAACAAAAACTACTGCAATTACTCAAACCCGTTCTTTTAGTACTATGATATCACTACGACATTTACTGCTACTGCTGCTACTTAAAAGTACTTGTTTATGAACTTTAATAATGACGGTTTAATATGATTCAGGGTTATACTCTGCACTTCTCAGCTGATAAATGGTGCCAATTATGTTTGATTTCATATTTTGCAGTGATTAATTACTTGGTCCTTGTATAATTACTGATTCTAATTAAATACAGTGATAGTACTTTCTGTAGTAGAAGTAATGGTTGTGGTAATACATGCAATATTTGTAGTAGTATTTTTTATTCCAAGCTTAAAGATGCACTATGTAACATTTCTCGAGGTGAGGGTACGTCACCAGCTTGTCTCCATTTTCCAGTATGACATTAAACATATCTATCTCCATGAATACAAGCAGGTGGGACCACCACGCCAAGTCACTGGTCAGATCTGTGGAGAGGTGACCCCACTCACAGTAAGTTTTTTTTGAGCAATTAAACACTTGCAATTTAATAAATGTAATAGATACATTTAAAACATTTACTCCATGGGGACAAGCAGGTAGCGTACCAGAAAAGTTACTCATACTGTATTTTTAAATAGCTTAAGAATTGGATCACTCTCCTCATGTTATGATGCTATATTTTACATCTGATAAATGGTGCGGATTACGTTTCAGATTCGGTTGTGATTAATTGGTCCTAGTACGATCCCTGTCTCTAATGAAATGCAGGGAAAGGTCAGAGGGAATTAGCCCCCCCGTTGGCCCGATATAAGTCTGTGTAATCAAGGTGCAGATGGCCCGATACGGGAGGGCGTCATCGCGGGTGCAGGCGAGGAGCAGAAGATGGGTGTCACTGATAACATCTGCCTCTGCTCAGAAGATGCAAACTGCGGACACAGACAAGAAGCTGATGCAACAGGAGGGCAGCTTTAGGTTAGGTAAAACTCAACACTTATCCAAACACAACATTTTAGGGATTAAATCATGTTTTAAAGATATTTGCAGTTTATAAACACATATTAACTGGTATTTTGTTTCATTCAGTCCTCTAGTTAAAGGGAGGATGATTTTAATTTCTTCTGGTTGAGATAAATGGCCTTTATATTATGGAGCCTATTGTAAATGCAGAGAACGGAGAAAAAAAAAATACACTGAAATATGTAACCTATGAATTTTATTAAGCATTTAGTTGGGTAATAGCTAAAAGAGAAGGCACTGACAAGGTCATTCTCTTTCATCCAATCAGAAACATTGTTCACCAAGAATTATGGGAAACAACTGCCTGACACTATGCCAGAGAGTTGATTCTCTAATGATGCAAGAGTTAGAATTCAGCACTAAGAGGGACTAGTGGGAATCGGGTGAAACCAACTACATGAGACTACCCCAGACAGTTGTTTCTGTGTCATGGTGGCATATCAAAGTGATAGAAAGGACAAAGTGGGCGGGGCTACAGTTCACCCTCAGATATGTTCCTTACACATGGTTAAAAGTCAGGTACAGGTCCTTTAAGTTTCAAGGCCCTTTGTTGTATTTTAACTGCTCAGTCGGCTCTTAAGAATGGTTCCTTTTTTTTTTTTTTTTTTTTTAAGAACCAAATCTTTTTCTTTCCCATTTTTACGCATCTTTACACTGCTCAACCCTGAACCAACACAAGAATCAGCCCAGAAGCAGAGCAGGTGACACAAGTGAGTGCTTTGTGCACAAAAAAACATCTTTGACATTGATCCAAAAGGTTTGGATCCCACAAAGGAGCCAAAAGTCACATCACTACTGCTCAGGGTGCTTAAATTGGCCCGCAGTTAAAAAGAAAGTTATTTGATTAAATGATTCATGTGATTATACAGTTTTATAATTTTTTGACCTCTGACTCACTCCACAAAACTAAATACAGAACAGCCCTGTTGAAATGGGTCTACACTTTCTCTCTATAATGATATAACTAACTTAATAATACTACCGTTGTGTCCTTGGGCAAGGTTTTGGTAAAACGGCAGCTAGAGGTCAAATATATATCATGTACTTATTACATTATGTAAATTCTCTGGTGGAGGGTTCGCAAACATCTCGTCTCCACGGAGATGTTATTGCTTTGCCTGTAATGTTCCACAATATAGCAGTGATGCCAACAGTCCAATTTACAGGTGAGAAATGCAGAGAAGGAAGAAACTAATGCCATACCATGGAACATTCCAGATAATGCAGTAACATTTACATATTGTTGTCACAATACTAAAACTTTCAAACTATTTTGATACTAATAGGCTTGAAACTCGATACCAATTTAAATTTTTTAGACAAATGATCATTTTATAAACTCGTTTTTAGACATATTGTACATTTTGCAAAATGCACAAAAATGCACAAAATGCTAGTATCTGTTCATTACATCATGTGGTCTTACACTACACCATGTGGTATTACACTGATGAAACTCAAGATGAAACTATTCAGGGTCCAATTTTATCCAGTTATGTCAGTTTTTTCAGTCAAGTTTTTTTCCCAGTATCGATACTAGCTTAAATGAGTATCAAGTTTCGGTGCTAGTTTTAGTATCGATTAGAATCTGGTTTTCAATACTTTTGACAACATTTATATTGAGAAAGCAGATGATGGACACCCCACCAGAAGTTACATAGTGCACCTTTAACCAAATCTTAACCAGTGACACATTTATAAAAAAATGAAGCCTATAGAACAGGACTTGAAGTAGACAAAATAAATCCTGACTGGAGCAGTGAAAGGGGCTAGCCCATGCCATCAATTTCACTGGAGTCTCCCTCACACCCACAGGCACTGAACAATCTCCTCAGGAGAGCACAGACCTTCTCACTAGGGCTGGGCATCGTTAGATTTTTTTAAATACCAGTACCTTAACAGTACCGGCTTTTCAATGCTGGTTCCTGCACGGTTCTTTTTTCTGTGCCTGTATTTTTTTTTTAATGAAAATTAATGGAAAATATTAAGGAAATACTTTTCAATCCATGAATTACGTTATAACTGTTCAGTTACAGCTCAAAACAAATGCATGAAGCAGAGCCACAGCTGATCACGTGGACTCATGTACACTTAAGTTTCACTTTTATTTTCACCGCAAACAGCACTTTGTGTCAAAGGCAGCGCTGTGAAGTTTGGTTCATATTATCCATCGGGCTTCAACTTTACGCAGACACTGCAGACTGTGACTGAATGTGGATTTATTATTACACACTTTGACTTTGAGACACTGTAAAGGCCCTGGACAGGAGACTTGATGTGTTTTCGGGTGGATACAAGTTGCAACTGTTTCTTCAGCTTTTCTGTTTCACCAGTAAGATGATGCACTATGTTCAAACGTGCTGTAGACCTATGTTCAGAAGTGCGGTGGGACTATGTTCAAACGTGCTGTAGGACTATGTTCAAACGTGAGTGATGTTTGTGCCGTTTGTCTGCAGACCCCTATGTTGCTGTTGGATAAATCGGTGTGCTGTATGTATTGGCTCATTGACGCTGGCATTTAAAGCCAAGGAACTGAAAGTTGGCACCAAACGAACATGACCGGACCTTTTCGATTGGTTCTTACTTGGAACAGAGTTTGGGTGCCCAGCCCTACTCCTCACCCATTTACTCTCAATCCTGCCAAGTGAAGGAGGCAGGAGAGAAATTGACAAATCCATTTTGGGAATAAAACATCCATTTTTTTCCCCCTCCTGCTTAGACCCTGCCCTCGACGACACAAGCAGAAGAGAGAGAGAGGGTGGAGAGATGGAGAGGAGGAAAGGAGGAGAGAGAGGAGAGGGGGAGAGATTGTGAAGGGCAGAGATAGCAAGGGTGAAAGAAAATAGATGGAGGAGAGAGGGGTGGGGAGTAAGCAAAGAGAGAGGGGGGATAGAGAAGGGAGTAGTAGAGTGAAGTAGAGATTGAGAGATACAAATTGAAGGAGAATGAATGGGGGGAGGAAAAAGAAGGAATAAGTAGAGAGGAGAGGGGAGAAAGACAGAGGATAGATAGAGAAAGGGGTGAGATTGAGAGAGGAGAAAGACTGGAAAATAGGGAAATAAAAGATGATGTAAAGGAGGGATGAAAAAAGGATGATAGCATGATAGGGAAAGTAAGGGAGAATGATAAAGTGAGAGGAGAGAGAGGAGCAGGGGTGAGTTAAAGAAAGGAGACATGGAGCGATAAGAGAGAAGGGGAAGTGAATGGAGAGGAGGAAAGAGACTGAGAGGAGGAAGGCAAGACCCCCCCTTCTATGTGCCCAAGTCCAGCCAATTTACAGATGTGGGCAAGGGCTGCAGCAAAGTGGAGCAGCTGGTACCAGAGCAGCACAGGTCGAACACGTGTAGTAGGTCTGTCACCTTAAAACTGGAGGAAACAAGGAGAGAACGGACAGGAGATGGAGGACTGGGGAGTTGTGTTTGAATTGGGAGAGGAATCTGACATAAAATGAGTTATTTTGAACATTTTTCACAAAAATTAATAAACAGATAAACTAAACAGATCCAACCAGGTCAAAAGGGGGAAAAAATTTGTCAATATCAACACAACCAGAACTAAACCAAGACTTATCCTGTACTTGCCTATATTTTTTTCTGATACAGACAGGAATGCGTGGTCCACGTGTGTCCCTGATTGGCTAATCCACCTGTCAATCATGCCCATCTGAAAATGGGAAGATTCACCAGTGACCAGACTCACATCTTCATCAAGTATTGAGTAAGTGTGTATTCTGGATCCAACCAAGGCAAGTTCTGGACCACACTAGGGCTGAGGAAGGGATGAAACTATGGATAGATTAGGAGTGTAATCCAGGACTAAACCAGGTATAAACAATGCCATCACATTCAAGCAGAAGCAAAACAACGATCTTTACCTGATCTCCATTTCTTGTATAGTTCAGGTAAATGCCCTTTATCCCATGAGTGTTTTCAAAGCAGCTATTTGAAAAGAAAAGACCTCACCTATGCATTTAAACAGCATTGTGTTGAACAAGTATGAAAATAAAGCAACTTTCAAGGACACCATCTTTTGTCCAACCAGGCGCACTGTTGTATGAGAACCATATAGAAACAGCTGCCCGTGACTGTCCGTGACAACAGTATCTCTGTTATGGTTCAATATCGGAGTGAAAAAAGGGCTAATTCAGCGCCATCCAAAAACTACAGATGAATGTGTGTAGCACCAGAGCTTGTGCAATCCCTCGTTCATCCAGGAGGAGTCCATGGTAGAAAAAGGGGGTCATGTGAACAATTACTTTTATTGAGATGTTTTGACTATCATTTTCTTTTTATGAAGACTGGGCCTGTGAATGTGACTTTTTTAGTATCAATACCTGCTCAAATGAGTATGTTGATACTAGTATCGATTATTATCTTATTTTCGATGCTTTTGACAACCCTAGTTCTTGAAGCAGTACTTGAGCACCACTGGCCCTATACCTCGCCCTATACCTAGAGTTAGCTCCCGTGCCCTGGTCGTCATAACTACGAACCTCCATCAAACACAAACATGGAGGACGGCTTCTCCTCAGCACCGCTCCCAGCTGGATGTCGCGTGGCAATTTAAAAATGATCTATGCAAATGTAATTTCACTGTGTGTCATCCAACACAGCCAATTAATGAGCGCGCAACTCCAAGCCCAAACACAAGTGAACAGGGCCAGATATAATAGCCAGATTAATGTGTTTTTCTGCCACTTGCCTAATTGCCCAAGGACTCCGGTGGGGCTGTGCTGGAGACGCCTTGTTTCTGCATGTGATGGAGTGAGCGAGTGGAGGAGAGGAGCGGGCTAAACGACAGAATCAAGAGTATTTATCATTTATATGAACTTCTGAAAATCTCCTGGAGCTTTTATGGAGGAGGGAGAGAGAGAGATAGAGAGAAGCATAGAGAGATGGAGAGATTGCGGGACGAGGAAGGGAGGAGAAATAAACAAGAGGGGAAGAGAAAATAGATGGAGGGAGGGGAGAGAGGGGAGAGACACGGAAGGATAGAGGATGAGAAAGAGGATAGTGAAGTAGAGACAGAGACTGAGAGAGAGGGGGGAGAGAGAAGAGAGGGGGAATAGGCGACAGAGGGGAGAGGAGAGATAAAAAAAAGTCAAAGCAGATCAGAGAGAGAGGGAGAGCTAAGGAAGGATAGAAGAGGAAAGAGAGAGAGGAAGAAGGGAGAGATGAAAGACTGAGAGGAGAGGAAGGGAGGAGCGAGAAAGAGAGAGAAGGGGAAGAGGCATTTAGAGAAAGAACAGAGAGAGGAGATTGAGAGGGGTAAAAGGGAGAGAGAAGAGAGGGGAGAGAAAATGGGTCAAAGGAGGACAGAGAGAGGAGAAGAGGTAAGGAAGGTGGGAGGAGGGTAAGACAATGATAGTAGAGGAAGGGAGGAGAGTTAGAGAGGAGAGGGGGATGATGCATTCAGAGAAAGTACAGAAGGAGGGATGAGAGGGGTAGGATAGAGAGAGAGAAGAGGGGGAATATAAATGGAGGGAGGAGATAGAGGAGAGAGAGATATAAGGAAGGATAGAAGAGAAGAGAGAGGAGTGGAGGAGAGTGAAGTCAAGATGGAGGAGATGGAGAGGAAGAGAACAGAAGAGTAGACGAAACAATAGATGGAGAGTGACGGTAGAAGGGGAAATGAATAGATGAGAGGAGAGACAATGGAAAAGGAGATTGAGAAGAGAAAGGCAGAAGGGATGAGAGAGATCGAGAGAAAGAGAGGGGAAATGGAGAATAGAGAAAGAGGGAGGGAAGGAGGGGGGAGAGATGGAGCTTGGAAGAGAGAGAGGAGAGGTGGAGAGATGGAGAGATACAGAACCCTCTGGGAACGTGTATTTAGTTGTGCCCAAATGAGTGAGTAGTGGATCAGAGGCAGGAGCTGGAGATTGGCCTGAAGGACGGCATTAGCTGAATCATGTCACAGTCAATTACATTATCATCACAGAGACTCGGAGGAGCAGAGGAGAGGAGGAGAGAAGCACTTTTACTACAGAAAATCTCAGAATGCTGTGACATTTGGAAATCTTGACTTTCTGCAATAAATTTTTGAACAAACTTTTTCTGAGACTTGGACATTTGTTAAAGTTTCACTACGTAACTTTTCTGGTTGAGGGTTATAGCCAACTGCTCGTCTTCCCAGAGATGCCATTGCTTTACCTTTATTAAAATACATTTTATTGATAAATATATATCTGTACCCTTACACAAAACCGACTCCTGTGAACTTTAAGTCATGTTATAATGTTGTTAGCTCCTCAAAAACATACCTGGAGTTGTGTTTTGTTTTACCCTTTATTATTAGTCTGTCTACATCTCCAAAGCTCAAAATGCTCTGTTCCACCTTGTGATGTCATGAAGCTGTAGTTTTCCAGTTAACAGCTCCTTTTACCTTTAGTTCAGTAGAGATTGGCAATTCCAGGTGTGAAATCATCCAAATGATTCTAGTGAAGGTGTATGGAGTTTAAAAACACAGTGGAGCACTTCCTGTATTACCACATGACATCACAAGGTGGAACAGAGTGTTTCCAGTTTGAGAGAAGAACTCAGCCTAAATATGCAGGGTTTGTGTGTTAAACATGTGTGAATGAAACAAAGCACAACTCCAGGTCTGTTTGTGATGAGGACACAACATTAGAATATAAATCAGAAAATGGCGTAGAAAGGGCCCTTTAATGCATTACTGTGCAACATTCCAGGCCAAGCAATGACTTCATGAAATCAAGCAAGTTCAGTACAAATTATTACTAAATACCAGATTAAAAGTAGATATAAATGGTGAATGGT
Organism: Periophthalmodon schlosseri; assembly: GCA_000787095.1. NCBI lineage: Eukaryota > Metazoa > Chordata > Actinopteri > Gobiiformes > Gobiidae > Periophthalmodon > Periophthalmodon schlosseri. Next base: position 10,551 of record KN478158.1, on the reverse strand, counting down.
CAAATTTGTATATAGCGCTTTTCCACCTTCAAGGCTCAAAGCACTTTATATGAAGGAACCACTCACCCATTCACACACACACACACATACACCAGTGCACACAGACACTGGTGGAGACGTGGGTTAAGTGTTTTGCCCAAGGACACAACAACAGCATGTATCTGTGGGAGCTGGAATCGCACCGCCAACCCGTGGAACAGTGGACAAACGCTCTACCAACTGAGCTACTGTCGCTCCGTATATAGTGAAATTAAGATGTGCAGGAAATCACATGCGGCCTAACGTGGTGACATTTTGAGGACTTTTTACAATTGTTTCAAACTGTCAACGGTCCTTATTTTTCACCATTCTGAAACCCACTGTGAGTTGGCTGGTAGCGGCTGCAGTCTTTCCAAACAACTTCACTTCCCTTTCAGTCCTTTTAAATCCTTATGTTTTGAGGTTACCGAAAGTCTGGAAATGTACTTTAATGTAAACCACAACATCCTGGGATAGATCTGTTTAAGGACGAGCGGCATAAAGGTGTCGAAGAATCGATATGTGTCGGGAGGGCACTGGTTTCTCAAGCAGTCTGAGCTGTAATGAGAAAAGCTCTGGACACTTGTCAAACATGGAAGTCAGGGATAAAACCATGTGAGCTCAGACAGACAGAGGATGAGTAACTGTCTGGGCCTGTCAAACGGAGAGAAGAGGGAGGGAGGGAGAGAGAAAAGATTGAAAAAGAGAGAGGGAAAGAATTGAGAGAAAGTGATAGGAGGTGGAGAGGAGGAGAGAGTAAGGACGAGCGGCATAAAGGTGTCGAAGAATCGATATGTGTCGGGAGGGCACTGGTTTCTCAAGCAGTCTGAGCTGTAATGAGAAAAGCTCTGGACACTTGTCAAACATGGAAGTCAGGGATAAAACCATGTGAGCTCAGACAGACAGAGGATGAGTAACTGTCTGGGCCTGTCAAACGGAGAGAAGAGGGAGGGAGGGAGAGAGAAAAGAGTGAAAAAGAGAGGGAAAGAATTGAGAGAAAGTGATAGGAGGTGGAGAGGAGGAGAGAGAAAGGTAAAGAGGTAAAGGAGCCAAATAGAGGCACTGGTAGGGTGGACAGGATGAGAGAGGTGAAAGGGAGCAGATGGGGGAGAGGGATGGAGGGGGAGAAGGGGGAGAACTAGAAGGAAACAGGAGAGGAGGAGAGATAAAAAAGGAAGAGAAAGAGAGAGA